>JAOPFK010000191.1:5000-20000 GCA_026122265.1 Ammodytes dubius | reverse complement strand
CTGTCCCACATTAACTGGAACTGTTTTGGCTTTTTGTTCTGAATGTTTTAATTGGTTTTGTCTCTTTGTAAACAGTTTCTATTTGTGTTGTGTATTGTCACCCCTCATTGATCTTTCAAGGTTAAATAAAGAAAAATGAATATATATTTTATTTTTTTATTTATATTAGTTTAGTTTATTTATTCAGCACATTAACATGAATGGTGCGAGGAGGGAACAAAGCCCAATGGGCCCTTTCAATGATCACAATCAAATCATATTTATAAACAAATACACTTTAGATAATAAGGAAACAAGATGATCAATACACGTTAGATAATAAGGAAACAAGATGATCAAAGTGATAATAAGGAAACAAGATGATCAAAGTGAGAGAAAGATTGTTGGAGGTCAAACCGGCAGGTGGTCAATCAGGAAAAGATAAGATGAATTTTTGTGATGGGATTGTTTTCAAGTCATCTGTGTGTGTGTGTGTGTGTGTGTGTGTGATGATGTCATCTGTGTTCCTGAAACTTTCTGCTCTGTCATCACCCACGATTGATAAAATACACACACACACACACACACACACACACACACACACACACACACACACACACACACACACACACCCTTTGTTAAAGTGGTTCTCAACAGGTCGAGTTTAAATGCATGAGAAATGCCTCCATCTGGTGGTGACCAGTGGTAGTGACGCAAAGCCTTGTAATCAGGTCAGTAGTTGTAGACAGGTGTGCAAAAACTCAGTGAATGCTGAGAGAGCACACAGGTTGCGTTCCGAATCGCATACTTTCTACTATATAGTATGTAGAAAAAAGATTTAGGATGTCCCGATTCTTGTGGCCAGATTTAGGATGGTTAGAAGTACCCGGATGACCTACTTCATGCGGCCAAGATTGTTAGTGTTGAAAAGTGCATCCTATTTGGGCGATTCTGACCCACAATCCAGTGCGCACGTGAAGTGACGTAACATCGACGAAGCCTCCATATGAAAACAAACGGGGATGCGACGGATATAAAAGCAAGAGGCAAGATCAAGGTGCAATGTTATGATGAAATAAGAGAGAAAAGTATGTCCCAATAGTATGAATACTGCATCCTAACTAGATTATTTTTATCGTCATATGTAGTATGTAGAATAGAAAAAAGAAAGACTATGCGATTCGGAACGCAACCACAGTGTTTACTGCTCCTAAAGGCCAGGACACACCAGTCCGACTTGTTTCTACTTGTTCCGACTACGCAAAAAATGGTGTCGGCCGTTTCAGGAAGCTCCAGGCTTCCCGTCGCGGCCAGAGAACACACCAAACTGACTGCTGACTTTCCGTGCGCTCTGTTGCTTGCGCGGGACGTAATGTCTCCATAACAGCAGGCGGCGCTAATCTGTATTGTGGCCCGAAAAAATACGAAAGCCGGAAATGATGGGACAACTCTCTAGAGCATAAACATAGATAGAAATACGTATTTATATTTATGGACCATAAGAGCACAATTTTTAGCAGAGAGTGTCGAGCATGGTGTCGAGCAGTCAACAAGGGTTGATGCATGTGAGTACTCTCAAAACGAAACGAACAAACACATTAAAACGATGGCTAGCTGTTGTTAGCTGTTTGTGCTACTCGCCTCACTTCCGGGCTTCACTGATTCGCTAGCCCTCCACCAATCAAATTGCTCCAAATGAAAGACGGTCGGCCAGCCTGTCGCCGCCGATTGAACATGTTCAATCGGCGGCGACAGGCTCAAAACAAGCCCGACGACCTTTACGTCGGCCGACGTCACGGCACACACCAAACAGATTCGTCTCCCGACCCCCTATCGACTTTACGACGGCGATTTTCGGGCTGGTGTGTCCTGGCCTTAACACACTGTGATACTGACAAAGTATAGAACAAAAGTTTTAGATATCACAACAAACGTTACAGTGATATTAGCGTCAGTTTATTTTCTCTATACTTTTCAGTCAATAGATTTAGGGTTAGGGTTAGGGTTAGGGTTAGGGTTAGGGTTAGGGTTAGGGTTAGGGTTAGGGTTAGGGTTAGGGTTAGGGTTAGGGTTAGGGTTAGGGTTAGGGTTAGGGTTAGGGTTAGGGTTAGGGTTAGGGTTAGGGTTAGGGTTAGGGTTAGGGTTAGGGTTAGGGTTAGGTTAAGAGCAATCTGCCCACTTTTCAAAAGTGGTTTTTTGGACGTAAATTTTGAACGCAGAGGGGCAACCTCATACCGAGACCATCCTCGGATACCTTGGGACCAGGCGCATTGGCCGAAAAAGTTTCGTCCCCCTGGTGGCGATTGTGGGTACTGCAATGGCGATTTGAAAAGTTTGAAGCTCCGTAACTCCCCAACGCAGAGGGGCAACACAATTCCAAGCAGTGCCTGTTGTAGCCCTTGGCCAGGACTACATGCTCACCAATTTTTAGCCATTTCCGAGAAACTTTTTTTAACATGGAAAAACAGGTTTTTTGGGAATAACGTCCGGTAGGGGAGGGGCAACTGCACAAGATTTTTAACCAAGATACTAGGCGTGGGGACGGATCAGAATCCGTTGAAATTTTGGTTCTATGTTGTTTCTATCCCGAGTTATGGCCGATTTAGAAAATTGAATTTTAAAATTTCAAAGTTGTGCCACTGGGCGAGGAAGATAGGCACAGGGATGTCCTTTGGTGTGGCAGGTGCCCCAGGCCACCTAGACATGTGTGCAAAGTTTTGGAGTTGTAGCTCACTTACTTCATGTAGCTGCCATTGACCCCCATGTAAAATTTTGGGAAAATTTCTTTAAGTGCCGAGTCCTAAGAAAATAATTTTTCCAAAAAGTATTTAGGAGCACGTTTTAGGCCATTTGGAGTATATATGATTTTTTTTTTTTTTTTTTTTTTTTTTTTTACACCACTAGTTGGCGCTATCATGACCAAAAATTATGGGTGAGTAAGGGGGAACTCCCCGTCACTTTTTTAAAAACCCTATATAAAAGGGTTAGGGTTAGGGTTAGGGTTAGGGTTAGGGTTAGGGTTAGGGTTAGGGTTAGGGTTAGGGTTAGGGTTAGGGTTAGGTTATAGGGATAAATACGTCCTTCGAGACGCGTCTCAAGAATGTATTTGCCAATAACTCCGGATACGAATGCCCTATCATCATGGAACCAAGTTTCTTGGATTCCTTGGCCCCAGACCTTTCCAATGGTGTGTCGTTTGACCCCGTGGAACCTTGGGAAATATTCGAAATCTTAGTTTGAAACTTTAAAATGGCCATATCTCCGGAACGGTAAGTCGTAGAAACTTGATTTCAACTCTGGCGTGTTCAGCGACCCCAAATTAGGTCGGACGCCACCCACTTTCAAGTCTCTAGCACCTTCGGTTCCGAAGATATTGGCCAAAAACGGAATTCGGAAATTTCCGTTTTCTGAAAAATTCTAACTTTTGATAGGAAGGCGTAGAGACACGTGAGTGGGCTCTACGTGACGGGCGTGGCCGAAATAGGGGGGTAGACACCAATTGCAAACTTGTGGGAGGTACCGTTGTTGAGTTAAGGGCGTGTCAAAAATCCCCATAGCAATACATGTAAAAGGTGAAAATTTTACTAAGTGTCACAACCAAAGTGAAACTTTCTTGAATAACTCGAGAACGCTAAGTCGTAGTTGGGTTAGGGTTAGGGTTAGGGTTAGGGTTAGGGTTAGGCTTAGGGTTAGGGTTAGGGTTAGGGTTAGGGTTAGGGTTGGGGTTAGGGTTAGGGTTAGGGTTAGGGTTAGGGTTAGGGTTAGGGTTAGGGTTAGGTTAAGAGCAATCTGCCCACTTAGGGTTAGGGTTAGGGTTAGGGTTAGGGTTAGGGTTAGGGTTAGGGTTAGGGTTAGGGTTAGGGTTAGGGTTAGGGTTAGGGTTAGGGTTAGGGTTAGGGTTAGGGTTAGGGTTAGGGTTAGGGTTAGGGTTAGGGTTAGGGTTAGGGTTAGGGTTAGGGTTAGGGTTAGGGTTAGGGTTAGGGTTAGGGTTAGGGTTAGGTTATAGGGATAAATACGTCCTTCGAGACGCGTCTCAAGAATGTATTTGCCAATAACTCCGGATACGAATGCCCTATCATCATGGAACCATTGGATCTTGGCCAATTCCATGGTGTGACCGTGAACTGGTATTGAATTTGTTGAATTAAGCATATTCCGACGGAGAACATTACTTGTGTAGCCCCAATACAGCCACACTTTCACCTAGCACCTTTAAGATGGAAACACGGTTTTTGAAATTAATTTTGATGAGGGTAGACGTGAGTGGTACGTGGGGTGCATGGGGGACACCATTGCAACTTGTGGGGTACGTGATTAAGGGTTCAATCCTAGACTAAGGTGTTTTATAATGTCAACCAAGTGAACTTTCTTGAATACCGGAAGCTAAGTCATTTTAGGGTTAGGGTTAGTTAGTAGGGTGTTAGTGGTTAGGTTAGTGTTAGTTAGGGGAGGGTGGTTAGGGTGGTTAGGGGGTAGACGCCTTGTTGGGTAGGGTTGGTTGTTGGTAGTTGGTAGGGTTAGTAGTAGGTAGTTAGGGTGGTTGGGTGTAGGTTAGGGTGTTAGGTTAGGGTTAGGTTAGGGTTAGGGTTAGGGTTAGGGTTAGGGTTAGGTTAGGGTTAGGTATAGGGTAAATCGTCCTTGGACGCTTCAAGAAGTTTTTGCCAATAACTCCGGTAGGAAACCTATCACATGGCCAGTCCTTGATTCTTGGCCCAGCCTTTCCAATGTTTCGGTTTGACCCCGTGGAACTTGGGAAATATTCGAAATCTTAATTGATAACTTTAAAATGGCCATACTCCGGAACGGTAAGTTGTAGAGACTTGATTCAACTCTGGCGTGTTCAGCGACCCCAAATTAGGTCGAAACGCCACCACTTTTCAAGTCTGTAGACCTCGGTTCCGAAGAATTGGCCAAAAACGGAATCGGAAATTTCCGTTTTCTGAAACATTTAACTTTTGATAGGAGGTCGTAGAGTACAGTGAGTGGGCTTAGTGTGGGTGGGAAATAGTGGGGGTAGAACAATTGCAATACTTGTGGGTAGGTACCGTTGGTTAGAGGTTAGGGGTGTCAAGATATAGCTTACATTAAAGGTAAAATTTTACTAAGTGTCACATCAAAGTGGATTTTTGATAACTCGAGAAAGCTAGGGTCGTAGGTGGTCAAACTTGGTGTTTTCCCGTATTTAGGTATAAGGATCACGTAGACACCTAGTATAAGTGTGTGGGTACGGGTTAGGGTTAGGTTAGGGTTAGGGTTAGGGTTAGGGTTAGGTTAGGGTTAGGGTTAGGGTTAGGGTTAGGGTTAGGGTTAGGGTTAGGGTTAGGGTTAGGGTTAGGGTTAGGGTTAGGGTATCAGGGTTAGGGTTAGGTTAGGGTTGGGTTAGGTTTAGGGATAAATACGTCTTCGAGGGCCCCTCAGGAATGTTTTGCAATACTGGATAGGAATGTCCTATCATCATGGAACCAGTTCTTGGATTCCTTGGGTTAGGGTTAGGGTTAGGGTTAGGGTTAGGGTTAGGGTTAGGGTTAGGTTAGGGTTAGGGTTAGGGTTAGGGTTAGGGTTAGGGTTAGGGTTAGGGTTGGTTGTTAGGTTAGGGTTAGGGTTAGGGTTAGGGTTAGGGTTAGGGTTAGGGTTAGGGTAGGTTAGGGTAGGGTTAGGGTTAGGGTTAGGGTTAGGGTTAGGTTAGGGTTAGGGTTAGGGTTAGGGTTAGGGTTAGGTTAGGGTATTAAGAGCAATCTGCCCACTTTTCAAAAGTGGTTTTTTGGACGTAAATTTTGAACGCAGAGGGGAACCTCATACCGAGACCATCCTCGGGATACTTGGGTACAGGCGATTGGCCGAAAAAGTTTCGTCCCCCTGGTGGCGATTGTGGGTACTGCAATGGCGATTTGAAAAGTTTGAAGCTCCGTAACTCCCCAACGCAGAGGGGCAACACAATTCCAAGCAGTGCCTGTTGTAGCCCTTGGCCAGGACTACATGCTCACCAATTTTTAGCCATTTCCGAGAAACTTTTTTTAACATGGAAAAACAGGTTTTTTGGGAATAACGTCCGGTAGGGGAGGGGCAACTGCACAAGATTTTTAACCAAGATACTAGGCGTGGGGACGGATCAGAATCCGTTGAAATTTTGGTTCTATGTTGTTTCTATCCCGAGTTATGGCCGATTTAGAAAATTGAATTTTAAAATTTCAAAGTTGTGCCACTGGGCGAGGAAGATAGGCACAGGGATGTCCTTTGGTGTGGCAGGTGCCCCAGGCCACCTAGACATGTGTGCAAAGTTTTGGAGTTGTAGCTCACTTACTTCATGTAGCTGCCATTGACCCCCATGTAAAATTTTGGGAAAATTTCTTTAAGTGCCGAGTCCTAAGAAAATAATTTTTCCAAAAAGTATTTAGGAGCACGTTTTAGGCCATTTGGAGTATATATGATTTTTTTTTTTTTTTTTTTTTTTTTTTTACACCACTAGTTGGCGCTATCATGACCAAAAATTATGGGTGAGTAAGGGGGAACTCCCCGTCACTTTTTTAAAAACCCTATATAAAAGGGTTAGGGTTAGGGTTAGGGTTAGGGTTAGGGTTAGGGTTAGGGTTAGGGTTAGGGTTAGGGTTAGGGTTAGGGTTAGGTTATAGGGATAAATACGTCCTTCGAGACGCGTCTCAAGAATGTATTTGCCAATAACTCCGGATACGAATGCCCTATCATCATGGAACCAAGTTTCTTGGATTCCTTGGCCCCAGACCTTTCCAATGGTGTGTCGTTTGACCCCGTGGAACCTTGGGAAATATTCGAAATCTTAGTTTGAAACTTTAAAATGGCCATATCTCCGGAACGGTAAGTCGTAGAAACTTGATTTCAACTCTGGCGTGTTCAGCGACCCCAAATTAGGTCGGACGCCACCCACTTTCAAGTCTCTAGCACCTTCGTTCGAAGATATTGGCCAAAACGGAATTCGGAAATTTCCGTTTTCTGAAAAATTCTAACTTTTGATAGGAAGGTCGTAGAGACACGTGAGTGGGCTCTACGTGACGGGCGTGGCCGAAATAGGGGGGTAGACACCAATTGCAAACTTGTGGAGGTACCGTTGTTGAGTTAAGGGCGTGTCAAAAATCCCATAGCAATACATGTAAAAGGTGAAATTTTACTAAGTGTCACAACCAAAGTGAAACTTTCTGAATAACTCGAGAACGCTAAGTCGTAGTTGGGTTAGGGTTAGGGTTAGGGTTAGGGTTAGGGTTAGGCTTAGGGTTAGGGTTAGGGTTAGGGTTAGGTTAGGTTGGGGTTAGGGTTAGGGTTAGGGTTAGGGTTAGGGTTAGGGTTAGGGTTAGGGTTAGGTTAAGAGCAATCTGCCCACTTAGGGTTAGGGTTAGGGTTAGGGTTAGGTTAGGGTTAGGGTTAGGGTTAGGGTTAGGGTTAGGGTTAGGGTTAGGGTTAGGGTTAGGGTTAGGGTTAGGGTTAGGGTTAGGGTTAGGGTTAGGGTTAGGTTAGGGTTAGGGTTAGGGTTAGGGTTAGGGTTAGGGTTAGGGTTAGGGTTAGGGTTAGGGTTAGGGTTAGGGTTAGGTTATAGGGATAAATACGTCCTTCGAGACGCGTCTCAAGAATGTTTTTGCCAATAACTCCGGATAGGAATACCCTATCATCATGGAACCAAGTTCCTTGGATTCCTTGGCCCAGACCTTTCCAATGGTGTGTCGTTTGACCCCGTGGAACCTTGGGAAATATTCGAAATCTTAGTTTGAAACTTTTAAAATGGCCATATCTCCGGAACGGTAAGTTGTAGAGACTTGATTTCAACTCTGGCGTGTTCAGCGACCCCAAATTAGGTCGGACGCCACCCACTTTCAAGTCTGTAGCACCTTCGGTTCCGAAGATATTGGCCAAAAACGGAATTCGGAAATTTCCGTTTTCTGAAACATTCTAACTTTTGATAGGAAGGTCGTAGAGACACGTGAGTGGGCTCTACGTGACGGGCGTGGCCGAAATAGTGGGGGTAGACACCAATTGCAAACTTGTGGGAGGTACCGTTGTTGAGTTAAGGGCGTGGTCAAAAATCCCCATAGCATTACATGTAAAAGGTGAAAATTTTACTAAGTGTCACATCCAAAGTGAGACTTTCTTGAATAACTCGAGAACGCTAAGTCGTAGATGGTCAAACTTGGTGTCTTTCCCCCCTATTTCACGTATAAGGAACACGTAGACACCAAGTATAAGTGTGTGGGACGGGTTAGGGTTAGGGTTAGGGTTAGGGTTAGGGTTAGGGTTAGGGTTAGGGTTAGGGTTAGGGTTAGGGTTAGGGTTAGGGTTAGGGTTAGGGTTAGGGTTAGGGTTAGGGTTAGGGTTAGGGTTAGGGTTAGGGTTAGGGTTAGGGTTAGGTTATAGGGATAAATACGTCCTTCGAGGGGCCCCTCAGGAATGTTTTTGCCAATAACTCGGATAGGAATGTCCTATCATCATGGAACCAAGTTCCTTGGATTCCTTGGGTTAGGGTTAGGGTTAGGGTTAGGGTTAGGGTTAGGTTAAGAGCAATCTGCCCACTTTTCAAAAGTGGTTTTTTGGACGTAAATTTTGAACGCAGAGGGCAACCTCATACCGAGACCATCCCGGATACCTTGGGACCAGGCGCATTGGCCGAAAAAGTTTCGTCCCCTGGTGGCGATTGTGGGTACTGCAATGGCGATTTGAAAAGTTTGAAGCTCCGTAACTCCCCAACGCAGAGGGGCAACACAATTCCAAGCAGTGCCTGTTGTAGCCCTTGGCCAGGACTACATGCTCACCAATTTTTAGCCATTTCCGAGAAACTTTTTTTAACATGGAAAAACAGGTTTTTTGGGATAACGTCCGGTAGGGGAGGGGCAACTGCACAAGATTTTTAACCAAGATACTAGGCGTGGGGACGGATCAGAATCCGTTGAAATTTTGGTTCTATGTTGTTTCTATCCCGAGTTATGGCCGATTTAGAAAATTGAATTTTAAAATTTCAAAGTTGTGCCACTGGGCGAGGAAGATAGGCACAGGGATGTCCTTTGGTGTGGCAGGTGCCCCAGGCCCCCTAGACATGTGTGCGAAGTTTTGGAGTTGTAGCTCACTTACTTCATGTAGCTCCCATTGACCCATGTAAATTTTGGGAAAATTTCTTTAAGTGCCGAGCCCAAAGAAAATATTTTCCAAAAAGTATTTAGGAGCAGTTTTAGGCTTTGGAGTTATATGATTTTTTTTTTTTTTTTTTTTTTTTTTTTACACCACTAGTTGGCGCTATCATGACCAAAAATTTATGGGTGAGTAAGGGGGAACTCCCGTCCTTATTTAAAAACCCTAGTAAAGGTGGAAGGGTTGGAATGGGTTGGAATGGAATGAGTTGGAGGGGATGTGGGTTATGGAGTTGGAAGGGTTAGGGTTGGGTTAGGGTTAGGGTTAGGGTTTGGGTTTAGGGTTAGGGTTAGGGTTAGGGTTAGGGTTAGGGTTAGGGTTAGGGTTAGGGTTAGGGTTAGGGTTAGGTTAGGGTTAGGGTTAGGGTTAGGGTTAGGGTTAGGGTTAGGGTTAGGGTTAGGGTTAGGGTTAGGGTTAGGGTTAGGGTTAGGGTTAGAGCAATTGCCCACTTTTCAAGTGTTTTTGGAGTAAATTGAACGGAGGGAACCAACGAGACCTCGGATACTTGACCAGGCGCTTGGCGAAAGTTCGTCCTGGTGGCGATTGGGTTGCAATGCGATTTGAATTTGAAGTCGTAACTCCAACGCAGGGCAAACAATCAGCATGCTGTGTACCCTGCCAGCTACATGTCACATTTTAGCCTTTCGAGAAACTTTTTAAATGAAACAGGTTTTTGAATAAGTCCGAGGAGGAACTGCAAATTTTTAACAAATATAGGTGGGAGGTCAAATCCGTGAAATTGTTCTAGTGTTTTATCCCGAGTTGCGATTTGAAAATGATTTTAAAATTTCAAAGTGTCATGCGGGAATGGCACGGATGCCTTTGTGGGCAGGTGCCGGCCCTGACATTGGCAAGTTTGGAGTGACCATTCTTAGTGGTGACCAGAAATTGGGAAATTTTTAAGTGCCAGCTAAAAAATTTTCCAAAAGTATTAGGACACTTTTGGCCATGGTTATGATTTTTTTTTTTTTTTTTTTTTTTTTTTTACCATTTGGCGCTATCTACCAAATTAGGGGATAAGGGCCGTCTTTTAAACTAATAAAGTGGAAGAGTGAATTGATGGGAAGAATTGATGGTGGAATGTGGTAAGAGTTGGAGTGGTTGATGGGTTGGTATGGATGGGAGTTGGAAGGGTAGGTTAGGGTTAGTTAGGGTTAGGATAGAGGTAGGGTAGTAGACAATCGCCCACTTTTCAAAGTGTTTTTTGACGAAATTTTGACGCAGAGGGGCAACTCATACCGAGACCACCCGATACCTTGGGCCGGCGCATTGGCGAAAAGTTTGCCCCCGGTGGCGATTGTGGTACTGCAATGCGATTTGAAAATTTGAAGCTCTAACTCCCCAACGCAGAGGCAACACATTCAAGCAGTGCTTTGTAGCCCTTGCCAGGACTACTGCTCACCAATTTTTAGCCATTTCGAGAAACTTTTTAACTGGAAAACAGTTTTTTGAATACTCCGAGGGAGGGGCAACGCACAAGATTTTTAACCAAGATACGGCGTGGGGACGGATCAGAATCCGTTGAAATTTTGGTCTATTGTTTCTATCCCGAGTTATGGCGATTTAGAAAATTGATTTAAATTCAAGTTTGCCCTGGGCGAGGAAATGGCAAGGCCTTTGGTGTGGAGGCCCCAGGCCCCAGACATGTTGCAAGTTTTGGAGTTAGCTCACTACTTATGCTGCATTGACCCAGTAAAATTTGGGAAAATCTTTAAGTGCCGAGTCCTAGAAAATAATTTCCAAAATATTAGGAGCACGTTAGGCCATTTGGGTATAATGATTTTTTTTTTTTTTTTACACAGTTGGCGTATCAGACAAATTATGGGTGTAAGGGACGTCTTTAAATTATAAAAGGTGGAGGGTTAGGGTTAGGGTTAGGGTTAGGGTTAGGGTTAGGGTTAGGGTTAGGGTTAGGTTTTAGAGCAATTGCCATTTTAAAGTGGTTTTTGAGGTTAATTTGGGAGGAGGGGAAACGTTAGGGACCTCTGGATAGTTAGGGAAAGGTGTTGGGAAAAGTTGGTTACTGGTTGGGTGTTGGGTTACTGCAAGGGCGATTGAAGGGTTGAAGGTGGTTAGGTTTCAAGCAGTAGGGCAATTAGGTAAGGGTTGCTTGTTGTACCCTTGGCAGGTTAATGTCACCAATTTTTAGCCATTTCCGAGAAACTTTTTTTTACATGGAAAAGAAAACAGGTTTTTGGGGAATAACGTCCGGTAGGGGAGGTGGGCATGCAAAGATTTTTAACCAAGATATAGGCGTGGGGACGGATGAATCCGTTGAAATTTTGGTCTATGTTGTTTCTACCCGAGTTAGGGCCCGATTTAAAAAAATTGAATTTTAAAATTTCAAGTTGTGCACTGGCGAGGAAGATAGGCAAAGGGATGTCCTTTGTGGGAGGTGCCCAGGCCCCCTAGACATGTGTGCAAGTTTGGAGTTTAGCTAAATAATTAATGTAGTTTGCATTGACCCCATTAAAATTTTGGGGGGGGGAAAATTTTCCCTTAAGTGCCGAGTTCTAGGAAATAATTTTTCCAAAAAGTATTTAGGAGCACGTTTTTAGGCCATTTGGGAGTATATTTTGATTTTTTTTTTTTTTTTTTTTTTACACCATAGTTGGCCTATCTTGACCAAAAATTTGGGTGGTAAGGGGGAACTCCCCGTCACTTTTTTAAACCCCCTTTTATAAAAGGTGGAAGGAAGTTGGAAATTGGATGTGGAAATGGAATATGGAGTTGGAAAGGGTTTGGAATGTGGAGTTGGAATATGGATTTGGAAGGTGGATGTGGATTTTATATGGGTTGGGTATGTGGATTGAAAAGGGTTTAGGGTTTTTAGGGTTGGGTTGGGTTTGGGTTGGGGTTTAGGGTTAGGGTTAGGGTTGGGGGTTGGTTAGGGTTAGGGTAGGGGTTAGGGTTGGGTTAGGGTTAGGGTTGGGTTAGGGTTAGGGTTAGGGTTAGGGTTGGGTTGGGTTAGGGTTTAGGGTTAGGGTTAGGGTTAGGGTTAGGGTTAGGGTTAGGTTAGGGTTAGGGTTAGGGTTAGGGTTGGGGTTAGGGTTAGGGTTAGGGTTAGGGTTAGGGTTAGGGTTTAGGGTTTAGGGTTAGGGTTAGGGTTAGGGTTAGGGTTAGGGTTAGGGTTTTAGGGTTAGGGTTAGGGTTAGGGTTAGGTTAGGGTTAGGGTTAGGGTTAGGGTTAGGGTTAGGGTTAGGGTTAGGGTTAGGGTTAGGGTTAGGGTTAGGGGTTAGGGTTAGGGTTAGGGTTATTAAGAGCAATCTGCCCACTTTTCAAAGTGGTTTTTGGACGAAAATTTGAAAAAAGGGGGAAATTAAGGAGAAGGGGATATTGGGAAGGGGGTTGGGGAAAAAAGTTTGTTTTGGGGATTTGGGTATGAATGGGTTTTGAAAAGTTAAGTTAAAATAAAGGGAGGGGGGAAAAATTAAGGTGTTTTTTTGGGTAGTTGGGGGGTTAATGTAAATTTTTTTAGTTTGGTTTTTTTTAAAAAAGGGGGGGAAAAATTTTTTTGGAATCGCCTAAGGGTGACAATTTTTAACCAAAATACTACGGGGACATCAAACCTTTGTTTTTTTGGTTCATTTGTTTTTCCCCTTTGGGATTTTTTGGGTTTAAAGGGGGGGTTAGGGTTAGGTTAGGGTTAGGGTTGGGTTTTGGGGTTTAGGGTTTTGGGGTTTAGGGTTAGGGTTGGGGTTAAAGGGTTTTAAAGGGTTTTTGGGTTGGGGTTTAAAATTTAAGGGGGGGGTTTAAAAAGGGTTTTGGGGAAGGGTTGGGGTTTGGGTTGGGGTTGGAAAGGGTTTAAAATTTTAAGGTTAAGGGGGTTAGGGGTTTTTTAGGGAAAAAATCCCAAAATTTTTTGCCTTTTCCGGAAAAAATTTTTTAACGGGAAAAAATTTTTTTGGGAAATGGGCCCGGGGGGGGGTTTTTCCGAATGGGGGGGGGACGACCCTTGGGTTTTATTTTGCCCGATTAGGGATTTAAAAATTAAATTAAAAAATTTTTTCCGGGGGAGGGAAGTTAAAGGGATGCCCTTTTGGTTTTTCCCCCGGGCCCCCGGAATTGGGGTTTTAGGAGCTCACTTCCAGAGCGGGCCTTCCCCCCTTTTTTGGGAAATTTTTTAAGGGATTAAAAAAATTTTTTAAAAAAGTTTTGGGACCCTTTTAGGGGTTTTAAAATTTTTTTTTTTTTTTTTTTTTGGGGGTTAGGAAAAAAATTAGGGTTGGGGGGTTATTTTTAAAACCTTTGGTGGGGGGTTTTTAAGGGTTAGGGTTAAGGGTGGTTAGGGGAATTTTGGGGGGGGTTGGAGTTGGTAGGGTTAAGGGGTTTTGGGTTAAGGGTTGGGTTGGGGTTTTAGGGTTAGGGTTGGGTTAGGGTTGGGGTTTGGGGTTTTAAAGGGTTAGGGTTAGGGTTAGGGTTAGGGTTGGGGTTGGGTTTTTAGGGTTAGGGTTTTAGGGTTGGGTTTTGGGGTTTTGGGGTTGGGGTTTTAGGGTTGGGTTGGGGTTTAGGGTTAGGGTTAGGGTTAGGGTTAGGGTTGGGGGTTTGGGGTTAGGGTTAGGGTTAGGGTTAGGGTTAGGGTTTTAGGGTTAGGGTTGGGGTTGGGTTGGGGTTGGGGTTAGGGTTGGGGTTAGGGTTAGGGTTAGGGTTGGGGTTTTAGGGTTGGGGTTGGGTTAGGGTTGGGGTTTTGGGGTTTTAGGGTTAGGGTTAGGGTTGGGGTTTTTGGGGTTAAGGCAATCTCCCCCACTTTTAAAAAGGGGTTTTTTTTGGAAACGTAAATTTTGGGAAGCAGGGGGGCAACCTCATACCGAGCCCACCCTCGGTTCCCTTGGGACCAGGCGCATTGGCAAAAAAAGTTTCGCCCCCGGTGGCGATTGTGGGTACTGCAATGCGTTTTGGGAAAATTTTTGAAGCTCCTTAACCCCCAACGCAGAGGGGCAACCCCCCCAAATTCCCAAAGGGAGTGTTTTGAAACCCCTTGGCCAGGACTACTTGTCCCCAAATTTTTAGCCTTTTTCCCGAGAATTTTTTTTAACAGGGAAAAAAAGGTTTTTTTGGGGTTTAAACGCCCGGGTAGGGGAGGGGCAACTGCACAAGATTTTTAACCAAGATACTAGGCGGGGGGGACGGACCCAGAACCCGTTGAAATTTTGGTTCTATGTTTTTTTCTACCCCGGGGAGTTAGGGGCCCGATTTAAAAAATTAAATTTTTAAAAATTTAAAAGTTGTCCCATGGGCGAGGAAGATAGGCACCGGGATGTCCTTTTGGGGTGGCAGGTGCCCCAGGCCCCCTAGAATGTGTGCGAAGTTTTGGAAATTTAGCTCACTTACTTCTGTAGTGCCCTTTTACCCCCATGTAAAATTTTGGAAAATTTCTTTAAGTGCCGAGTCCTAGAAAATAATTTTTTCCAAAAAATATTTAGGAGCACGTTTTAGGCCCTTTTTGGGGTTATATGTTTTTTTTTTTTTTTTTTTTTTTTTTCACCTAGTTTTGGGGTTCATGCCCAAAATTTGGGTGAGTAAGGGGGGAACCCCCCTCTTTTTTAAAAACCCTATTAAAAAGGGGGAAAGGTTGGAAAATTGGGAAAGGGGAAATGGAATATGGAGTTGGAAGGGGAAATTTGGGTTTTGGAAAAGGAAATTGGAAGGGGGTTGGGTTTTGGTTGGGTTGGAAAGGGGAAATTGGGGTTGGGGGTTGGGGGGGTTGGGGTTTTGGGTTGGGTTAGGGGTTTGGGGTTTGGGTTAGGGGTTTGGGTTGGGTTTTGGGTTTGGGTTTGGGGGTTTGGGTTAGGGTTAGGGTTAGGGTTGGGGGTTTGGGTTTTTGGGGTTTAGGGTTAGGGTTAGGGTTAGGGTTAGGGTTAGGGTTAGGGTTAGGGT
>JAOPFK010000190.1:0-49829 GCA_026122265.1 Ammodytes dubius | reverse complement strand
TGCCGTGTGAATGTCAAAATGTATGTTAAATTAATATGCAGGTCCTTGGAACAAAAAAAGGTCGGGAGCCCTGCTATAATGTTTCATGTATTTCACTATAAATAGGCTACATTAAATCTTAACGGTTAACCGGTTAATAACCGTTAATTTTTGTGGTTAACCGGTTAAAGAAAAAGTTCTAAATGGCCATCCCTATTTTCTACCATTTCCCATTTCTTCATCGCCTTTTCCAGCCTTCTCTGCCCTCTATCTCAAAAGGTTGGTTTTGACATCTTACCCCCCTTCGCAAAAATCCTAGTCTGCTCTGACTGGTCAGATCTACATGGGCGTGCATGCACCGCCCTGCTCATTTACTCTATACCTACCTACATGGGCATGGCACACGCCCAGCTGCCAGTTTTGTTTACTTTTGGCCAATGCAGCATGGAGACCAATGTAAACATGTTTAGCTTCATTTCTACCACAAATATCGGCACACTAACCAGTTCAAAACTAAAAGATGTACAACTGAACCTCAAGGACGGATTAACATGACCACGGGCCCTGGACACAAACCAGCCATGGACCCCTACAACACGCAAATACACGCACTAGCACACCGTGCAATCCACAATCACACACATTATAATGCAGCGCACAGCCTAGAGAGAGATAGAGCGAAATACAATTCTATAAAATCTCTCTGGTGCTGCGCAAGATAAAGAGACTCTTTGCGCCTAAACCTACTAAACAGTTAGATTAGGGCAGAGACACCGAAGAGGCGAGCGCGCGCTAAGCGCGCGAGCAGAATTTTTTTGCCTTTGTAAGATCTCTGCGCCTGCTTTTTGGCCCACCCTTGCCCCACCCCCCCGGAGCCTACACTCAATGTCTGAGCGAGGCAGCGCGTCACCCGGTGAAACGCTGTGTTGGTGTCGTTCACAGTGAGACAGACACACTCTGTGGTTTAAAACTAAATGATCACAGGGGATTCCTGCACGTTAACGGGTGTCGAGGGGACAGGCTCCGCGATCTGATTGCATGTCCCGAGCCTGGATACCCCAATCCCCAATCTCACTGCCGACTAACTGTAAAGTGAAACAACCGCCTCGCTCGTAACACTGGTACTGGTGCGTAAAGGGAACGCGCAGTTGGCAAACTATCCTCACTACAACTGCCACTGCAGAAAAGCCACTGTAGGTCGATCGCTTTGTCGATTCGTGCCTCCGATACGTTGACTCGCAACATAATGAGTCGAGGCTTTGATTTCAGTGCGGGGATGTGGAGCTCTTTGGCCATTTCCGTGCCTTTTTTTCTCTAGACACATCGTTCTCTCTCCAAGCGCACACACGCTTGTCCCGGCCGAATATAAGACCCCGAATATAAAACAACCCAACTTTTTACGACCCATTCCCAGGGGGGAAACCCCCGTCAAATTTACAAAAAAAAAAAAAAATCAAGGGCCCCCCTATTGGCCAGGGCCCTGGACATGTGCCCACTTTGCCCATGCGGTAATCCGTCATTGCTGAACCTGTTCAGACAGGAGTCTGAGCTGAAAACTGTGAAAATGGCATCAAGATTTCTGATTTCCCTGACATTATCCTCAGGTAAATACTGTTTAATTATGTCACAGTCAATAACATAATTTGAGCTAAGTATTTATGCATAAACTCTCTAAACTGGTAACATACACCACTGTGGCTCAGGTGGTAGAGCGGGTTGGCCGATGATCAAAGGGTTGGAGGTTCGATCCCCGCCCTGCCACCTGTGTCATAGTTGTTGTGTCCTTGGGCAAGACACTTCACCCACCTTGCCTCGTGTGAATGTCGATAGTTAGCCTGCTATCGGTGTGTGAATGGTAACGTGTAAATGGGAACAGGTCTCCCTTAAAAAAGAGTCTTCGGACTCGATGGGATATACCTGTATAAATAAAGGTTAGATACACCCTGTTTTACATTTGTCTTTACAGGTCTGTGGAATGATCTACAGCCCAGCGGAGTGAAACAGCTTTGGTTGTGAACCGATACCGAGTTGACATGTAAAAATGTACAGTAACCATGATGGAAAAGAATGTATCCTGAATCATGTCAAGATTCACTGGAAAGGCATTATCTTTTGTAAAATGTATGGTTGAAATAATTATGCTTTAGGTTTGTCAGAGCTGCAAATTATCTGACAACAATTTCAATATCTAGTAGATAATGTATCATTTGTATTGTGATCACTCATTCATAATAAAGTTTTACCGTTAAAAAATGTATTGTGTTGCTTACTGTCACTGTTTGCTACCTGTAGTAAAGGATTACTTGAAACTCACATTTTCATCTCGCTGAAGATTTTCTCTGATAAAACAGTATCATTACATTTTAAAAAGACCAAAAACATCCTTAAAAATAAAGCAGTTTATTCATAGCCAGTGGAATGAAAATATGAAGTGTACATATCAAACAGAAGCAAAGCCATAACTTTTATGTAACTGTCCAGTTGTTGTTGGGCCCTGAAGAAGACCACCTGTCCCAGTGAACACATCCTCCTCTGAAGGAACGGATAGTGTGACGGTCTTGGTGGCTCCGTCCGGCTCCATCAGGTCACTCGGATACCTGTAAAACATGGCACATTCAATGTTACATCATGTAGCCTAGCTGACATGTATAGGCCTACATCATACATCTGTTATGGCAAAGCTACAACAAATTCAGTATAGCCCTGGCTCAATAAGCAACAAGTTCTGAGTGATACTGTGTGCTTTTTGAAATATAATGGACAGGAAACAAACAGCAGCAGAGACAACTTACAGTATTCCTGTCTATGTGTACATTACACTGGAGATCATGTAATAGGCCCACTGCTGCTTCTACTACACACTGTCCGCAGATTTATTGCGGTGTGTACTTGAGCTATACAATCAGACAGCTAGCAGGATGAAGCTATTAAAAAAAATACTCTTCAGTTTCCAACACACCCTACAGTTTCACCATCTGTTGTTCACACAGAGGCTGTCACGGCAGGACTAAGGTGAGCTCACAAAAGAGCCAAATAACAGTCACTGCAAAAGACTCACAGCTCTAACCGTTAGCATAAAGCTAACGGTAAAGCTAGCGGGCGCTAATGCTAACGACTAAACCCCGCATTCTCTCATTTCAGTCGGTGTTGGTTATTATAGGAGGGATAAAATAAAGCACATTACAGACATTGAACTAACAAACGGACAGAATTATTTTTTTAAATAGGACTACTTACATTTCGGACGGATGGTGTCTCTCAGTCTTCCTGGCACAATCTCCTCCACACTCCAGTAAAAGGCTTTGATCACACTAACAGATTGCAAACCTTTGCTGGAGATAGCCTAACAAAAAATGAAGTAAATCCATTCAGCCCTAGTGTGCTTCGAGGCTGGGGTGTGATGGTAGCTTGAGGTTGAGCTCACACTGCAGCTTGCTTCTCCTCTGTTGTTGCATTAGCAGTGGAGGCTCAGCCAGGTGTGTGTAGTTACCAACGGGGCGTCTTGATTTGCCAATCAACTGCCGAGTTTCTGGTGAGCTTTCCCGTGGGAGTATTTATGATAATGAAAACCGACCAATTTCGTCATCAATCGGTGTTTTTTGGAAGAAACCTTCAAATCCCCCCCTTTTCGAAATAAGTGTCCCAGAAGAAACTGACATATGTGTCTTTTTGAAGCTTGTGTGTGCTGGTAGGGACGCCAATAACCTAAACAGTGTGCCCAAACACCGGCAATGTTTGGTTTTTCATAATATGTCCCCTTTAATTTTTTATGTGTTATTTATTTATTTGTTGATTTTTTAGATCAATTTATCTGGGTTTTATAATATTTTAATTATGTTGGTCAGTTTTAAGTGTCCAAATTTGGATTAGCACTGGAGCACTTTAATTGTTTTACCTACTGTATGTAACTGTCCCATTTGTGTTTGTTTGTATGTGTTGTCCTAACTCTGTGACGGAAGCTCACTTTTAAACTGCAACACAAGTTTACCTACGGGTACGAATAAAGTAACCTGAACCTGAAGGCAGCTGGGACCACAGTCACCAAGAAAACCATTGGTAACACACTGCGCCGTAATGGATTAAGATCCTGCAGCGCCCTTAAGGTCCCCTGCTCAAAAAGGCACATGTCCAGGCCCGTCTGAAGTTTGCCAATGAACACCTGAATGATTCAGAGAATGCTTGGCAAAAGGTGATGTGGTCAGATGAAACCAAGATTGAGCTAGTTGGTGTCAATTCAACGTGCCGTGTTTGGAGGAAGGGGAATGCTGAATATAACCCCAAGAACACCATCCCCACAGTCAAGCATGGAGGTTGAAGCATTATGCTTTGGGGAGGTTGAAGCATTATGCTTTGGGGAGGTTGAAGCATTATGCTTTGGGGGTGTTTCTGTGCTAAGGGGACAGGTCGACTTCACCGCGTCGAGGGAAAGATGGATGGGGCCATGTACCGTGAAATCCTGGCTGACAACCTCTTTCCCTCAACCAGGTCACTAAAAATGGGTCGTAGATGGGTCTTCCAGCATGACAATGACCCAAAACATACAGCAAAGGCAACAAAGGAGTGGCTCAAGAAGAAGCACATTAAGGTCATGGAGTGGCCTAGCCAGTCTCCAGACCTAAATCCCATAGAAAATCTGTGGAGGGAGCTGAAGCTTCGAGTTGCCAAGCGACAGCCTCAAAAACTTAAAGATTAGGAGAGGATCTGCAAAGAAGAGTGGTCCAAAATTCCTCCTGTGAGATGTGTGCAAACCTGGTCATCAACTACAAGACATGTCTGCAGGGTTCTCAACTTTTGGAAATTGTTTAGAGTGAGACAGAAGCGAATTCCCCATGCTCGAAGCGCGCGAGCAAATTTTTTTTTTGTATTTATTTAATAATTTAAAGCATAATAATGGTTTTTAACACAAGTTCAGTTCAGTATAATTTCTTTGCTTTAGTTAAAATATAGCCTATTGTAGTCATTTTATGATGAAAGTAAAACTGGATTAATACCAAATGCCAGACTAGTGAGATGGGTGTAGGCCTAGGGTAGTTGTTCGGGGTAGTTATTTCAGTAAAACTCTTAGTTCAGTTCAGCAAATATGGATACTGGATATTACTGATGCTCGCTGTTGTAGCTTCGAGTGGCAGATTTTGAGGCCTTCAGGATAGGGGTTTTCTGGCTCCCACTTGAAGCACTGTGGCTCCACACCAGCCATTTAGACCATCATAATGGAGGACAATGTTCCTTCTAGGGCTAGTCTGTTTCTGGTGCTGGTCTTGTTGAGACCAACCATGGAGATGACTCTTTTGGCGTCCACATTTGAATGTGGGAGCACTAAAACCAACTTGGCCCCTCAACTAGTAGGTGAAAAATAGAAAAGCAAGTGCAAAACAAAAGCATTATTAGCTATGTCTTATGGGCTTCATGAGGGGCCTCTAAGGCCCCCACACACATACAGGAATAAGCTTTCTACGTGTAAATTCTATACTGTTCATAAAAAGTAGCTTTCCACCCTGTATCTAAGTAAAGTGCATCAGATTGATGCACTTTACTTTAAAACGGTACCAATTTTCTTCCAGGGGGGCCTGCCCCCGGACTCCCCAACAAGGTACAGGATATCTCCCACAGTATCCCAAAATCCTGTGGGAAACACTGACTTCCTTAATATGTTTATGCCAGTACATAACCAACTGGTTTCCACAATATTTTTTATTTTTGCGGGGAGCATGCACAAGCATTATTCATAAAAAAAAATGTGGGGGGCCCCCCACACTGGGTCTTGAAACGGGCCCCGAGATCGTTAAGACCGCCCCTGCACGCTTGTCGTGCCCTCGTGCCGCCTGACGAAATGCTGCACCTTCTCTCTGATCGCTCGCCTCTCCATTGAGAGTGCATTAGTGGGCGCAACAAACGCCTCGGCCCGTGTGAAATGGCCTTAACTACTGAACGAAGGATATCAAATGAGTTTCTGGCATTTTCCCCAAAAAACTGGACAAATTGTGTCCCGGGAGAGATTTTTCTTTTCCCGGGACAGCTGGTGAAAAAATAGAACAATTTCGGGAAAAACGGGACGGGTTGCAACACTAGGTGATGGTGGTGACGGTCAGGATTTATCGAAGCTATATAAAAAAAAAAAAAATGTTTGGCAGAGTTATAATTTGCGTGAGAAATGCAAGGTGTGGCGTGGAGCGTGTGAATTGCCTGAGATGCGTGTGTCTCACTCTCATTGCGTGAGGGTTGAGAACCCTGTGTCTGACCTATGTACTTGTCTGACCTATGTACTTGCCAACAAGGGTTTCTCCACCAAGTACTAAGCAATGTTTTGATAGGGGATCAAATACTCATTTCACTCAATTAAATGGAAAAAATGTAATATATTTTATTTAACGTGATTTTCTGGATTTTCTTTTTGATATCCTGTCTTGCATTGTTAAAATAAACCATATCATTAAAATGATAGACCGTTAATTTCTTTGTAAGTGGGCAAATTTACAAAATCAGTGAGGGATCAAATACTAATTTCCATTGTATACCGAACTTGCCACTCGAACGGACCGCGTCACTTGTCTGAGTATACATGGCCTTTCAAATATTCGATAAATGTCCGATGCATGGCTGTCTCCACTATGCTAGGTAGTGCTGTAGCCCTTTCAACAAGTGGATATAGAGCCACGTCCGGTTCCCTTCCGGCAACAACACTACTATTTATTACGTCGTCTCCATCCACTTCCTTGTGAAATCCTCCGCAGGGATTCTCGAGCAATCCCTGTATACATGCAGAGAGAATGCCGACTACAAACGAGTTATCAAGGTGTTCTTATCCGACTTCGCTTGTCCGTTAATGTGCCGATCTGTGTGCGAAGTAGATCGGATAAAGGTGATTACATGCATTTTACAAGTCCTGTTGAAGTCTTATTCGTTTATTTACCCGATTATGAGTCTGCATGTAAACGCACTGACTTGTCTGCCTCTCATGTCAGCAGAGAAACTAAGAACAGCAGAAGCTCTTTATCTGCACCTGCATATCTGTTTTACGCCTACACTATGTGCGGATGCTTTTATAAACGTCCATGTGTCTGTCTCTTATGTGTGGGTGTGTGCCTGTACGAGAGTCAGTGGCTGAGTGGCTGAACGCGTGGGAGTCGGCAGCCTACATTTCCTCTGTTTATGGGACAAGAGGAAAACGGAAAGGATGTATCCCACCTCTGACACATGTATCTACATAGAGTCCATACAAGCTCATTACCTGTGAGAACTGAGACAAATAACACTGTCATTCTGAAACCTTCTTCATTATGAATGTCAAAGCTTCTCCAATGGCAGCTATTGTGCACTGCATGCATTTTTCCTCTACCTAGATAACTCATCTAAGCCTTGCTCGGAAATTGAGTCCGAGCAGTGTCAAGCGAGATAACTTATTTTGCTTACAGCTATTCATTAGAGGGAGCATGTATATGTTCCCAGACTCATCAGGGTATGTTGTCGGGGTAGTGTATGTGTGTGTGTGTGTGTGTGTGTGTGTGTGTGTGTCGGTCGGTCTCACTCCTATTCTAACCTCTCCCTGTCCCCTTACCCTAACCACCCAGCTGTGATGCCTGAATCTAAACCGCCAATTTCAGGAACATCCTGTTTGGTGTAATATAAACCTGAGAACATTGAGGCTTGGGCACAGTGGCCCTCATTTATCAATCTTGCGTAGACCAGAAAAATGGGTGTACGTTCATTTCCACGCAAATCTCGGCATTTATCAATATGGACGTGAGCGTAGGGTACGCTCAAATCCCACGCCAGCTCTCAGCTCGTGTACGCAAATTTGAAAACAGCTTGGACTCGCAGTGCAAGCTGTGCCGGGTAGCCGATGACTTTGTTGGACAATTATTAGAAGATAATACAAATGCAGTGCAAATAAGACCGAAATAAAGATATTAATCACTTAAAAATGAGCAGCTTATGGTGGGCAACTGAGTAGGAGAGCTGATTCAATAGTGCGCACACCAGCCACTTAGGAGGGCTGCATGGGACATGGGAGTTGTCTCCGTTTTGGAGCAGCTGGGGGGACACTGAGGCACGGGGGCTGCATTCATTCAAAATGTTAGCCTAAGTATTAAATATGTAGTAGACATACACTGCTCTTTATGATACAAAAAAATACACGGCACAACATTCAGCTTAACATTTTATTTATTTGACGCACTTTGTAGATGTTAGTTGCTCTTTTAATGTGTCATTGATGCTAAAGCGAGCGATTTATTTCCACCTTAACCGGCACGTTGTTCCTATCTGCTGGTGGAGCAGGACGGTGGGCGCTCTCACAGCTGATCGTTGCCGGGTCGGCTTGTGCAGCTGACGGCCGGGCTGACCACTCGTGCCAAGCGCATGCTGTCATACAGTAAAACGCTAAATGTGTTATTTTTAGTTTTTAAACCCCTTTTGAATAGTGCTATCTAAAAGGGCCAATACATTCTAATCATTCAAATCTCTGCAGACGTGTATTTATTTTATGGGGACCATTATCGGACAGTTGGTGCGTCTTTTTCTCCTCCACCACTTATATTATGCCCGCAGCCCCGCACCCCCAGTTGGTTGCATTTCAGAACAGCAACACGCTTTTTTTAGTGGCGATTTTGAGTCAACACCAACGCTGTTGACCGCAGCAGTTATTTCCTTCCTAACTGCTGCCTTCTGTCGTTCTTTGATGCTGCTTGTAGGCTAATGCTCCGAAATGAAACTCTTTTTTTTTCTACTTTCGCTGTTATTCTGTCCATTTCTACTTCAGGGAAGTGCCGTATTGCGCATATCCATGTCGTAAAACCTCTGGGCGAGGCCTCTAAACTGAGAAAATATAGCGGCGTGATACGCTCGTTTTCATCCGCCGCATTTATCAATAATGGCCTGGCGTACGCTGAGATTGGCGAGATACGACTGTTTGATAAATCCCACGCGATACCTGGCGTAGGGAGGTATTTGTGCCAGAATCTGCACCAGTTTCCACGCAAGTTTGATAAATGAGGGCCAGTGAGCCCTCAGACCATTGGGATGACTCCATTCATAACCACTTCTGAGCTTAGAGTACTGCATGTGAGTGGGAAGGTAACGGGCAAAATATTGCTTTGTGTGCTCATCTCCCATACTGTTTGAAGCATGGCTATAGGCATGTCAATTTGGTCCTGAATTTTCCTTGCTTTTCTTGCAATATCTGCATTTGTTTTGGTGAGATACTCAAGTCAATGTTGTGCTTTCTGTTGGGACACAATAATGCCATGTTAATATTTCTGGTTTCTTGTTGGAATAATGTGGCATGCTTCAATATTGTGTCTGTCTATGATGTTGTTTCTGCAAAAAGAAACCCTTTCAAATCTGACCATGTGGATCAATTAGTGTTTTGTTAATGTCCTTCCTGTCTCCCTCAGATGTGCAGAAATGCCCTTCCAATGTAGCCTGTGTTGAAAGCTCACATTGCCGATCTCATCTGGTGACTGGTGTTAATGCATTTGGGTGTGAGTATTTGTAAAGTTTGAAAATATCGTTGGCTCAATCTAATGATAAATCAATACAATCCTCATCCCTGCAGATTGTGATTGTAAAATTGTAAGAAACGTTGTTTTTTCACACCCATTTCCAAAATGTACACATTCCACAATGTATATGAATAACATCTAATGAATGGTTAAGGATATAGAATAATTGTGGTTATGCCAAAAAATTGTGAACCGATCCTGGGATAGATTAAGTGTGGAAATTCCAACCAAACCAATCTTACCTTAAGAAACCATGACATCATTGCTGGTGTGTTTCACCACAGTCCACTTTCTGTCAGACAGACAGTGCTGCATCTCTGTGAAAGGACAGTTTGCTGCCCTACTTTCTCCCCAAAAAATAGGTCAGATCAAATCACCATGTGCCATAATCTGCATCACCTAGCACTAATTAAAAACTCCTCATGTCACTCAAAATGCTTCAGTACTCCAGAAGCTCCAGGGAGCTGAAGCAGGTTGTGAAGGACGATGAGATTTAATCGATAACATTTAAATATATGTACCTCTATACATACCACTATTTGCTTTCTCTTTAAGGCAATAGGGATGTGTATTCATTAAGCATCTATATAAATGATCTACAAACTTATACACATATGATCCAGATGGGGATTGCAGTGAGCAGGCCATGACGTAGGTTGGGTTTTACTCAGCTCCTTCACCTGGCAAATAAGACATAAAGCTCTTAAGGATGGGAAAGACCAAGAGGAAGAGCACAAGGAAATCTTTCAGGGAGAGAAGGAAACTTTTTGTCAAGCGAGCTAGCTAGCAGTTCACCAGAATCAGCTAGAGCGAGTGACTCATCGGCGTCGGCCCCTCTGATGGGAGGACACTACACTCTGTATGCTATCATACAGGCCATTAGACAAATGGAAAACTCTATGAACATAAGGCTTGAGTCATCCCTCGATGAGGTGAAAACTAGTCTGGTCGCAAACTCTTCCTACATAACCAGCCTGGAGGACACTCAAGACAAGCACGAGACGCGCCTCACTGAGCTGGTTAAAACTTGCAGCAAGCTATCGGTGCAGAGCAAGCTCTTGAGAGCAAAGGTTTGCGACCTCGAAGGGCAATCACTAGGACAAAATATAAAAATTGTGGGTCTGCCCGAGAAGATCAAGAAGGGCTTGTCTGTATCTTGTGTCGGACCTTCCCCACGGGATCAAAGTGGACCGAGCTCGAGATCGGGCCACCGAGCAGCAACAAGCTAGCATCATGATCGCTACAACACACAACGACCTGGTAGAGGGAAAGATAATGCAAATAGCCCGCAACAAGAGCCCATTAAACTACGAGGGACCCAGTACCTACCAGCACCTACTCATTAACTCCCCATTACCTAATGCTTAATTAATGCAGTATTTCCCAGTATGTTTACAAGTACCTACTCAGTACCTACCAGTACCTACTCATTAATTTACCATTTGTTCCTCAGTAACTACTCACTTTTTGTGACCCTTATTGTAAAGTGTTAGCCAATTTCCTTGATTCCCTGATGCTGCTGCCCCAAGAGATGGCAGCAAAGAAGGAGAACATGTCCAAAATGAGGCACTGGCTTCAAACTGACTTCTGTGATATACATGCTACTTTGCAAGCCACCCAGCTATTACTAACTGAGTATCAGTCTAAAACGTAGAGCCGTATTTCTTTCAGAATATTGTAATGAAAACATGTATTGTCTCATTTGCTTGATGTTGTGTGGCCACAGAACCTGCTGTTCTCTATCAGTACCGTAGAGAAAATATGACTTCTGAGCCTTTCCACCAATCCAAGGGTACCTTTACAGGGACTTTCTGACCTGCCGTTGTTTTTTGGGACATGCTGTCATCTCTTGAACTGAATAAAAAAGCTCATCTCAGCCTTCACAAATAGAACTGTTTTAACAGACTTACACAAACAGGAAAACCCCATTAACATGGCAGCTACCCCAGGCTAATCCATGACTCCATTCATACTCCATCTGGAAATTATTTGGCTTTAAAGGGGAGGGGACATGCCATGCTGAGCCAAAAAATACCATTCCTATTCACTTTACTTCCTTGGGCAAATATTAAGGGCCTTGGAGAGTGGGGAATTAATAAAAAGGTTGGGAAACAAATAGTTAGAAAGGGTATTTTTCACTTTCCTTAATACATTTAAAACCTTGAGGCGTGTTTGAAACAATGTTGAACTTTCAAACTGTTGAATGAACTAAGGGCTCTTGCAAAGACTTTTGCTGTTGGAAAATATGCTCCTTTCTAGGGGGGAAAAATAATAAATTAAAGAGAAAAGGAAGCATCTGGATGTGATTTTTCTAGAGAGGTATCTCCCCATTCTTCTCCCACATTGATCCCGCCTTGCTCTGACAGGCTGACAGAGCTGAAGGAGGTGAACACTGCCAGGAAAAATAAAAGTACAAGCAGCGTGTTTTGGAGTGGAGGAGAAGGAGATGTAAGGGATTGGGGTTGATGGTGGATTACTGTGAACAAAGGCATTCAGTCAGGCCAGCTGCATAGGGCTAAAGTAATTTATATGGCCTTGAAATCAACAGATCAAAGATGTATGTCTGACTGGTGCATACTCTGTGACTTGCATCTGGAGGTTTCTAGTTTCTATCAAAGAAGATCATTTCTGCTGCTTCTTACCAAACCTGTAGTCTGCATTTTTCGGACAAATATGAATCCACTGTGAGAAGCTTAAAGGCCTACTTCACCGGTTGGAATATGAAGGTGTATTGAACTCGGAGATCCTATGAAGTATAAATGTGCAAAAAAAAATGAAATCGGATCATCCTCATACTGTCTAACCCTACATGTAGGGTTAGACAGTGAGACCATAAAACACTCTTTCTGCCCTTTCTCAGGCTAGGATGATCCGATTTAAAAAATGTTTGCACATTTATACTTCATAGGATCTCCGAGTTCAATACACCTTCATATTCCAACCGGTGAAGTAGGTCTTTAACTTGCGAGTGTGCAGCGATGTCCTTGTGTGACAGTTGTCACCTGTCACGTCCCAAGCAGTTTATTCATAATTTCATCGCCCTCATCTTCCCCTAATGTTGCAGTGGTATTTGGATGTCATGTAGGCTACTGTAGGCCTACCCATAAAGAGAAACTAAAGCGCCTCTCATATGGTAAACGTCATATGCTACTGATGAAAAGAAAGATGCCCACAGTGAAATTATTTTGTAACCTGTGATTTTATAGAACGCTTCATTAACCCTTTCTTGACTATGATTCTATTCAGTCCGAGTGGTATTATTTCAGTGTTATGGCTGTAGAATTGTCAAACAATGTACAATGAGTGAGTGCTTTTGCCCCTTTTTCTAAGAATACTTCAGCTTTACATATCTGGCAGTTATTCAATATTATTTGTGTTTTTGGCTGTGCAATAGCAGTTTAAAGGGGGGAAAAAAATCAAAAACTGATTTGAATTTTTCAAGTTTATAACAACATAGGAACTCTGAAATGGACCCCAGGAAGACTAGTCTGCCGCTTCTGCGTCAACTAATGGGGATCCACAATAAACATCAACAAACAATTTAAGATGTACAATTTGAACTTTGAACTATTTAACATATTTACAAAAAAAAACTGTGACTCCAGGGGCCTATTGCATAAAACTAGGATAAGGGATTAACCTAGGATTTTTCGGTTATCCTGGCTTGCGTTAGCCATGATCCGGTTGCATAAAAGCGGAGGGACATAAGTTACCCTGGAGATTCATCCTTTACGTTTAGCCTGGTCCCGACCAGGCTAAACGTAAAGGATAAACTTATTCTGTTGCCTGACTGGCTCAGTCAGCTGTCAGCTGAAGGTGTTTAACAGTTATTCCATGATCTTCTGTGTAATGCTTAAGTTTCAATAACCTGTTTTAAAGTACCATATAAAAGACTGCATTGTCATTTAGTTAAATAGTTCTTCTTTTTTATTATTTAACCTGAACCATTTATAATTAACTTAATTATCATTACATTAAGATGAAATTATATAAATTATAATAATTTATATATTTATTTATACTGTGATAGTCTGTTCATATTGCGGGCTATATTTATACAATTGATTATCGATGGTAGATGACGTTGCAAATGTGGGTCAAATAAATTCACTTTGTACTTATAACTATATCGAGGTGCATCTAAAACAAAATTAAATATCTATGAAAGTTTCCTTTTTTCTGTAATTTAATTCAAAAAGTGAAACTTAAATATGTTCTAGATTCATTACACATTAAGTGAAATTAATCTAGAATAAACAATCATCCAGGGCGGCAGTGGCGAAGTGGGTAGGAAGATTGCCTCTGGAGGGTCGGAGGTTCGATTCCCCGCCTACCCGCCACATGTCGAAGTGTCCCTGGGCAAAGAGACACTGAACCCCAAATTGCTCCCGATGGTTCAGGGAGCAACACTCATACTGCCATCGGTGTATGAGTGTGTGTATGAATGGGTGAATGTGGTAAAATATGTAAAGCGCTTTGGGGCTGAGAAATTTGGCTAGAAAAGCGCTATATAAGTCAGGTCCATTTACCATTTACCATCCAAAAAGAAGGCCTGACATATTTCACTTTGTGTAATGAAAGTTTCACTTTTTGAATGGACTTTCCATGATATTCTATTTTTTAAATGCACCTGCAGACTGCTCACTGTCAACTATTTTATCATAAAACAATGCAGGGACATCAAGATTAGTTGGCAGAGATGACATCGCCTGTATAAAATGAACTGCCCCCTGACTTACGGTTTAAACTAGCAAGGCATTGTGGGAAAATGGGCCGTCTTTTACATTTTTACATCAGTAAATCTGTGTTCGATCTCTGGGTCTACTTCTGAAAGCTGTGGGCTGGCACTTAACAGAATGACTTACACCTGGCTTGACAAAGCGGCTCCTTTACATCCTGGATTGGCGTTTATGCAACTGACTAATCCAAAGTGCCCAGGCTAGACTTTGTCAAGGCTGGCTTTATCAATCATCCTGGATGTCTTTATTCCACTTTTATGCAATAGGCCCCAGAACTAGGCTTAATCCATGTCTGTGAAACTGGCCCAATGACTAGACGAAAATAGTCCCAGATAATTCTGACTAAGAGAAGACTAAAATGCTCAAGACTTTTAGTCAACTGAAACTTGACTAGACTAAAAAGAGTTTAAACGTGACTAAGACTAATAAAAACTAAAATGACAATTTGACACAAAGACTGGACTAAAACTAAACTTAAAACAGGCCGCCAAAAACAACACTAGTACACACAGCACTGCAGGGGGAAAGCACAGACAATCCTCAAGGACAGACATCACCCAGCTCATGCTCTGTTCAGATTGAAGAACTCTGGCTATAACCTGCGACATCACAGGCCAGAGAGCCTCTCCACCCTCAAGGCCCGCAACCATAACAGCTTTTTATCCTGCTGCTGTGAGACTTGTAGCACAGGACATTAAGATGGGAGGGAAGTACTTCACCCCACACTTTACAGACTAAATGGACAGTTGATGACCTGGGGCCTATTGCATAAAACTAGGATAAGGGATTAACCTAGGATATTTTGGTTATCCTGGCTTGCGTTAGCCATGACCTGGGGCCTATTGCATAAAAGTGGAATAAAGACATCCAGGATGATTGATAAAGCCAGCCTTGACAAAGTCTAGCCTGGGCACTTTGGATTAGTCAGTTGCATAAACGCCAATCCAGGATGTAAAGGGGCTGCTTTGTCAAGCCAGGTGTAAGTAATTCTGTTAAGTGCCAGCCCACAGCTTTCAGAAGTAGACCCAAAGATCGAACACAGATTTACTGATGGAAAAATGGAAAAGACGGCCCATTTTCCCACAATGCCTTGCTAGTTTAAACCGTAAGTCAGGGGGAAGTTCATTTCATACAGGACATGTATTCTCTGCCTACTGCTCTTGATGTCCCTGCATTGTTTTATGATAAAATAGTTGACAGTGAGCAGTCTGCAGGTGCATCTAAAAAATTGAATATCATGGAAAGTCCATTCAAAAAGAGAAACTTTCATAGATTCATTTAGTGATGGGCAAATGAAGCTTTTATGAAGCATTGAACCAGTTGAGCCAATGTTTCGAAAATAGGTTCATTACTCGAAGCTTCAGTGACAGTGACCTCTGCTGGCGAAGTTCGAGGCTGCAGTGGATTCAACGTATCCCTGCTTTGAAAATGATTTGACGCACACACACACAAACCCAAATACTTAATAGGCTATCATGATCTTTACACGAATAAATATTGATCTAAATACAGATGTCTAAATTGTTCTTAAATGGATATGCCTAGCCTTCTGTCCATGTAGGCTTGGATATAATTGAAACAGCATATAAAAGCCTATCGCACTTACAGTTAGGCTATGCCTTCCCCCTAAACCGGGACTCGAACCCCGATCCTCTACTCCCCAGACAGTGGTTGCGTTCCGAATCGCATACTCTTTCTTTTTTCTATTCTACATACTACATCCGACGATAAAAATAATCTAGTTAGGATGCAGTAGACATACTATTGGGACATACTTTTCTCTCTTATTTCATCATAACATTGCGCCTTGATCTTGCCTCTTGCTTTTATATCCGTCGCATCCCCGTTTGTTTTCATAACATGGACCTATAGGCTTCGTCGATGTTACGTCACTTCACGTGCGCACTGGATTGTGGGTCAGAATCGCCCAAATAGGATGCACTTTTCAACACTAACAATCTTGGCCGCATGAAGTAGACCATCCGGGTATTCTAACCATCCTAAATCTGGCCACAAGAATCGGGACATCCTAAATCTTTTTTCTACATACTATATAGTAGAAAGTATGCGATTCGGAACGCAACCAGTGTGTTATCCCCTAGTCCAATCTAATCGATGCTTTACGTTATGTGGGATGGGCTTAGACACTCAAAGATTTGTATTGAGGTAAACTGCCTTATGGATTGAGCCAGTTTCTTTGTTTTGCTCAAAGCTTCTCCACCGAGCCGCGGACCAGTAAGTGATTCATTCAGGGAGTGAAGCAGTTACTGCTTCGGACGTCATATGTCACGTGATTTGAAGCAAGTTTCGAAGCGTTGGTTCTATTGGCTCGTAGTCCTAGGGTTCAAAGCACGTATCGAAGCTTCAGAGTCAAATTGCCATCACTAGATTCATTACACAAAGTGAAATATAATAATAATAATAATACATTTTATTTATAATGCACTTTATATTCAAGAATCTCAAAGTGCTTAAAAAGGGGGGAACCTCAAAGAAAGTCTAGCCAAATGCTCTTTTAAAGAGATGTGTTTTGAGGTTCCGTTTAAAAAGAGCTGTAGTCTGTGGGGCCCTCAGGTGGTCAGGGAGAGCGTTCCATAGTCTAGGGGCTGCAGCAGAAAAGGCCCGATCACCCATGGTGCACAGCTTTGTATGTCGGGTTTGGAGGGTGTGAGTGGATCCTGAACGGAGTGTACGTGAGGTTGTCGGGGGGGGTGAGGAGTTCATGAAGGTAAAGGGGGGCATGTCCGTGAAGGCACTGGTGGGTGAGGAGGGAGACCTTGTACTCAATTCTGAGTGAGACAGGGAGCCAGTGTAGTGATTTCAGGATGGGGGTGATGTGGTCGTGCTTGCGCACCCTCATCAGGATCCTGGCAGCGCTGTTTTGAATGTACTGGAGCCTCTGGATGCTCTTGCCAGGGATCCCGATGAGGAGTGCATTGCAGTAGTCCAACCTTGAGGAAACAAAGGCATGGACGAGCTTCTCTGCATCTGCCAGGGTGAGTGTTTGACGGAGTTTGGCGATGTTCTTGAGGTGGTAGAATGCTGTCTTACAGAGGTGTTTGATGTGGGTGTCAAAATTGAGTTGAGGGTCCATTTTAACACCAAGGTTGGTGACAGATGTGGAAAGGGGGATGTTTTGGCCAGAGAAGGTGATATTGGTGATGGTTGGGGAGCGGAGCTGATGTGGCGTGCCAACAAGGATGGCTTCTGTTTTGGAGCTGTTTAGTTGTAGGAAGTTGAGCTTCATCCACGCCTCTATCTCCTCCAGGCAGGTGGTCAGTGTGGATGTTGGCAGAGGGGCAGAAGAAGTGGGGGTTGTCCTGATGTAGAGCTGTGTGTCATCGGCATAGCAGTGGTATGATAACCCATGCCTGCTAATGACACTGCCCAGGGGGAGCATGTACAGTGAGAAAAGGGTGGGGCCCAACACCGAGCCCTGGGGGACACCACAGGTGACGTTGTTGGTGTGAGATTTTGCTTTGCCCAGGGCGACGTGCTCAGTTCTGTCAGTGAGGTACGAGGTGAACCAGTTTTGTATGTTTCCTGATAGTCCAATGGTGTATTGCAAGCGGTGGAGGAGAATATTGTGGTCAACCGTATCAAAAGCAGCTGTTAAGTCCAGGAGGATGAGGAGAGATGGGGAGCCGGTGTCTGCTGCCATCAGGAGGTCATTTGTGACCCTTACCAAGGCTGTTTCTGTACTGTGGCCATGGCGGAAACCAGACTGGAATTTTTCAAACAGGTGATGTTGTATGAGGTGATCCTGAAGTTGTGCTGCAACAGTTTTTTCCAGAACTTTTGACAGAAATGGGAGATTTGAGATGGGCCTGTAGTTGGAGAGGACTTCTGGATCAAGGGTAGGTTTTTTTAATGTTGGTCTGATGACAGCAGTTTTTAACGCAGATGGGATATGGCCGGCGAGGAGGGAGTGGTTTATAATTTTGGTGATGAGCGGAGAGACGGCAGAGATGTTGGCCTTCAGCAGAGCTGTAGGGAAGGGGTCTAGTGCACAGGTGGATGGCTTCATTTTCCTGATGACATCCTCCACCTCTTCCTGTGTGATGCTGGAGAAGGAGCAAAGGGTCTGGACAGAGTCAATCGGTGGGTCAGCAGTTGGAAGGGGCAGGACAGCAGTGGAGGAGAGTTTTGAGCGGATGTTATTTACTTTTTGTTTAAAAAAGTTGATGTGCATGTTGCACCTCTCCTCAATGGCCTCAGATTGGGATGGTGAAGGGGGTTTAAGAAGGTGATTTATTGTTGAAAAGAGTTGTTTGGAGTTACCCGGGCTATTGTTAATGATTGTGGAATAGAACCTGGACCGTGCATTCTTCAGGGCATCAGCATATGCCCTCCTGTGTTCCCTGTATGCCTGTTTGTAGACAGTCAGACCGGAGGCCTTGAGGCGCTGCTCAAGGACACGCCCAGCCGCCTTTATTGTACGTAGCTCACTGGTGTACCAGGGTGCGGAGCACGAGAAGGAGACTGACCTCGATGTTAAGGGGGCGTGGAGATCCAGGAGACTGCTCAGGGACTGGTTGTATAAGTCCACTGAGTCAGCAACAGAGAGGGAGTCAGTTGAGCCAGAGGAGAGATGTTGAAGGTCCAGGGCCAGTGCGTCCATGTTGATATTTTTCAAATTCCTGAAGTGGATCTGCCGCTTTGGTTTGGTGTGGGGGGAAAGAAAAGGGAGCTCCATTGACACAACTTTGTGATCCGAGACGCCGAGATCATAAACCTGTAGGTTGCTGATGGGGGCGGAGTTAGAGATGACCAAGTCAAGTGTGTGTCCTCTGGAGTGTGTGGGGACAACAACATGTTGTTGTAGGTTGAGGGAGTCTAGCAGCTGAAGAAAATCAGCAGCGGGCTGGCATGAGGGAGTGTCAACATGAATATTTAAATCACCCAGGATGATGGTATTGGCAGAGGTAGTACAGAGTGTTGTGAGGAGATCAGACATTTCCGGGATGAAAGCAGAGTTGGGTTTTGGGGGCCTATATATGAGGAGAACAGTCATGGTATGGGGGGGCTTACATGTGAATGCGAGACACTCACAGGAGGAAGTTGTAGGCAGCGGCATGAGGGACAACTCCAGGTCCTGTTTGTGGATGACAGCTAGGCCACCACCGCGACCAGTTCTGCGGGCTGCCTCCAAGTAGCAGTAGCCTGGGGGACAGGCTTCATTTAGGGCAGAGTAAACCTCTGGCTGGTGCCAGGTTTCTGTTAGGCAGATGAAGTCAAGTCCTTTTTCCCTTATATGTTCTTCAATCAAGCTGGATTTATTATTAATGGATTGAGTGTTGAAAAGTTCAAATTTGACCAGTGACTGTGGGGTTATTCTCTGTACAGGTCGCAGAGCCTTAAAATCCACTCCGCGCAGGTTATAATCCACTCCATGTAATCTATCCAGCCGGGAGTGCGGGGATCTCGCGACGCTGTGTCCTTTGCCCTCAGCCGTCCCAGCGGACCAGACGGATGGGACGAAGCCGGCAAGCTGACCACAAACAAAGTTTCTCCCTGAGCCTCTGTGGACATATCGGGGTCTGTGCAATAATCCTAGCTGCTTAATGGTGGAAATACAGGGTGGGATGGAGCGGTTGTTGTACTTCAGCAGCTGTGAGGCGGAGTACTTCAACATCGAACCAGCCATAGTGATGGTAGCCTGTTAGCAGCTAGGTACGGACCCGAAGCAGCTGGAGAAGAGCCGGGAGGCAGTGCAGAAAAATCCACGAGACAGTAGAGATAGTAGAGACAGCCTGCAGGTTGACCGGGGCATATTCCCATATTCCTCACCAGGATCACCGAAAAAAAACGCCAGCAGCAATCAGGAAAATGTCAGGGGCTAGGCTACTTGTTTTTAGCCGTTGCTAGGGACTCCAAATAGTGTGAGCTACACGGCTCCTCCACAACAAAACCGGAGCAACCAAAGGTGTGTCCACAAGCTTGCTCCTCGTTGCTGATGCAGTATGTAGGGAACCAAGAACAGATCAAGGCCCACAAGAAAATCACTTTAAAAATAAAATTGGCCAAAATTGGCCCAAAATTTGCTTGGAAAAGCGGCGAACAGACAGCGCCAGCGTCCTCTCCAGCTGATGTTTTTTTTCGAACTCCGCTTTTATGCAACTGGATCATGGCTAACGCAAGCCAGGATAACCGAAATATCCTAGGTTAATCCCTTATCCTAGTTTTATGCAATAGGCCCCTGGTTGCATAAAAGCAGAGGGACATAAATTACCATGGAGATTTATCCTTTACGTTTAGCCTGGTCCCGACCAGGCTAAACGTAAAGGATAAACTTATTCTGTTGCCTGATTGGCTCAGTCAGCTGTCACTCCGATCTGAAATCAAGGTGTTTAACAGTTATTCCATGATCTTCCGTGTATTGCTTTATTTTCATTAGCCTGTTTTAAGGTACCACATAAAAGACTGCATTGTCATTTAGTTAAATAGTTCTTCTTTTTTATTTATTTAACCTGAACCATTTATAGTTAACTTAATTATAATTAGATTAAGATGCAATGATATAAATTATAATAATTTATGTGATAGTCTGTTCATATTGCAGGCTATATTTATACAATTGATTATCGATGGCAGATGACGTTGCAAGTGTGGGTCAAATAAATTCACTTTGTACTTATCACTATATCGAGGTGCATCTGAAACAAAATTCAATATCAATGAAAAATTCCTTTTTCTGTAATTGAATTCAAAAAGGGAAACTTAAATATATTCGTGAAATTAATCTAGAATAAACATACTTTTTAGAAGGTCGACATTTCTGTATTATAAATTCTTTTTCTGATTGGTTGTATGTAACATTCTAATATTTTGAGATACTGGATTTTTCATTCCATGATCAATCAATCATCCAAAAAAAGGCCTGATATATTTTACTTTGTGTAATGAATCTATGAAAGTTTAACTTTTTGAATGGACTTCCCATGATATTCAATTTTTTAAATACACCTGCAGACTGCTCACTGTCAACTACTTTATCATAAAACAATGCAGGGACATCAAAAACAGTTGGCAGAGAATACATCCCCTGTATAAAATGAACTGCCCCCTGATTTACGGTTTAAATTAGCAAGGCTTTGTGGGAAAATGGGCCGTCTTTTCCATTTTTCCATCAGTAAATCTGTGTTCGATCTTTGGGTCTACTTCTGAAAGCTGTGGGCTGGCACTTAAAGCAGTTCGGATGGATGTGAGTTTGAGCATTTCAGCACAATCATAATATCCCGCCTTCCTCCAATGCAGCCCCACCCCCTCATTCCTATCCCCTTTTTTTTTTGTTTTGTTTTTGAAGAAACTTAATTTAGGCTACACAAGCAGACTTACTTGCTTAATACTGTCTCCGTGCACAAAGTGAGTTATATTGTGGCTGTAGTAGGCTACCGGTACCGCGCTGATCTGCTTGTATCACTGGTTTCACTTCAGATATGTCGGCCAGAACACCACTTATGCTTATAATGAGACTAGGAGAGGAGGAGTAGGGTTTGATCCGCTCTTTATTTTCCTTCTTTCACAGGCACAGCCGCATATAGATCGCGGAAAAAGAACAAAGGCTTAAACTCCGCTCGTGAGGAGACGTTTGAACAGCTGTTGCGACTCGCGAATCGCAGCCGCTAATAACATGCACAAACTATAACTTATAACAGCGATCGGGACTACATGTACATACTCACACACGGGTGATTCACATTTACACTCAGATAAACACAAATGATGGCTTACTGTGGCAACTTGCTCACACACATCTCACCGAGGGAGAAGCGAAAGGAAACTTACTGAACTGGCTCTCTGGCCGACTGACGTCACGGCCCAACACTAAACAAAACACAGCTTAACACACTGTAAGAAATAACAAGAAATAACAACACTGTAACCTTTTCTACAATGGTCGCTACTCGCTAGGCTACTGTCTGCCGTGGAATCAAAACAAACCCTTTCGTTGAGGACGCGCGTGCACGAATGCGCGGTACACACGCAGACGGCAAACAGACAGGTCTGTCGGCCAATTAAATCGTTCGGTCCGAACGATTTGATTGGTTGTAGTTTTCACCTAATATTATGAGACTGAAATAATTGTTTCTTTTTATTCCTGGTGGGTCTACCATGCATTTTAGAGTGTAAAACCCTTATTTATACCATTTTAAAGTCATTTAAAATAAGTGTAAGAACTCTACAAAGGTAAGAATAGCTTTAACAGAATTACTTACACCTGGCTTGACAAAGCAGTCCCTTTACATCCTGGATTGGCGTTTATGCAACTGACTAATCCAAAATGCCCAGGCTAGACTTTGTCAAGGTTGGCTTTATCAATCATCCTGGATGTCTTTATTCCACTTTTATGCAATAGGCCCCTGATAGTACAATATAAGTGTGCAACAATAACCTTAAACAGTGCAATAATATAATATAATGTGAACATTTTGTGTGCAATAACGTCACGTGTTTCATCTCATCTCAGTGTTCAATCTCACCTCATAGTACAATATAAGTGTGCAATATTAACCTTTAAAAAAAACCTTTCAGTGCAATACAAGTGTATATAATATATATATATATATATATATATATATATATATATATATATATATATATATATATATATATATATATATATATATATATATATATATATATATATATATATATATATATATATATATATATATATATATATATATATATATATTATATATATATATATTTTATATATATATATATATATATATATATATATTATATATATATATATATATATATATATATATATATATATATATATATATATATATATATATATATATATATATATATATATATATATATAATATATGTGTATATGTAGTGTCAAGTAATCTGAATCCCTAACTGCCCCAACACCTGGTACTAGGGCTGGGCGATATGGACCAAATCTTATATCACGATATAGGTAATTTTATATCACGATATGGATATATATCACGATATAGTATTTTTCCTTAAAATTCAATGGATTACAATAACCGTACTGAACTTTAATCACATTAGATTATTTTAATTTTTGCTTGGAACATAAATTTCTATACAAAAGAAAAACTGGTGCAAAATACCACACCAGTCTGGCTTTAGTCAGTCAGCGCAAAATAAAAATGACAGCATCAACCAAAGAGCCTACATTTTCCAATTGATAGTAGCCTATATCAAAATAATGAAAGATTTGAATTTTCCTGCAGTATTTGCTCATCTTCATTTAAAAAAGATGTCAAAATTAACTAATGAGCAAATGTCTGGTAATACTTTAACTCCAGCTTCAACACAAATAATATTTTCAAGTTTGACATGTTTTAAAGTTACATAAAACCAGCCTTGCTGGCCGTCTCCAACAATAACAGCAAGCCCCGAGTCGGCTAAAGATGTCATTATTAGCCAGCTAGCTCACGAGAGCTAACCCATGTAGTTTGCTGCTTAAAACAAGCCAACTCTGCGTCACGGCAACAGCACGCTGAAGCAGCAAGCAAGTTTCCTTTGCCCGATGACATTTTTGACCGTTAAAAGCTGCTCTGCCACCGTGACACGGAGTTGGTTTGTTAACTTTACTGACGGCGCACCAAAGCTAGACCATGAGCTAGACAGCTAGAGCAAAAGATGAGGCTTCTTTTGTTGCGGGTAGAGAAGCTGTATTGCAGCCCAGAACATGCTGTAGAGCCCCCGTGTGGTGCGGCGGTGTAACTGCAGTGTAACTATAGGGACTCGGAGGGACAGCTGCCTCCCGCTCCATATATGTGATTTTTTTCTCCGCGATATAAACGGTATGGCCAAATCTCTCCCGGTAGACACTTTCATATCGTTCACGATATGATATCGTCATATCGCCCAGCCCTACCTGGTACAAAGCCATAATAATGCTGTGTCACCAGTAAGCCTCTCCAAGGCCTAGAAAAAGGCTCTGAGAATATACCAGCACTTAAGTGAATCACATATAATCATGCAATGTGAAGCACAAAGAGTATTATAACCATATAACCTTATGCAAGCTAAAAGCAAGAGATTAAAAATGTAATGAATTAACATATGGCCATGAAATGGTTGATTGAAGTATTATTGATTGGCGTATTGTTTAGTGTGTTGATTTAAGAAACAGTAAGTGTGTTAAAATATATTAAAAAAGTGTATAAGAATTAAGTTGATAAGGGATATGTTGTCTGTCCAATCAGAGCCTACAGAAACCCATCAGTGCCTTTTAGGGAAGTTTCCAAAAAGGGGGAGTTGACAACAAAGAGTTAGAAAAAACTGAGGGCGGTACAGCCCGATGTTGTGTATAAAAAGGCATGATTTTGCGGAGAAAAGTCAGTTAAGCCTCGTCGGACCTCGCGGACGGAAGCAAGACCCTGGACGGAAGCAAGACCCCGGACCGACCACCCCAGGAGAAGCAAGCTACGGACCGAAGAAACAGACTTAGTCTCTGAAAAAGACTTAGTCTGTGGGAGAAGACAGAGAAACAGAGCGGGCAAGACATCGCAGGACTTAGAGAAAACTCAACTTCCTTAAATCAGCTGAATCACAAGAGGACCGACCACAAGAGAGCTTAACCACATCCCCAAAGCTGAAAAGGACATTTCGAGAGAGCTCTCTGTTTCAACGTTCACACTGTTGATTGGGTGAATCAAGGTCGGCCAGCTGGAAGGATCGGAGGAATGCTGAGGCTGGTGTGACCCACTCCAAGGTCGTCGGACAGCGGGAAGGATCGGAGGAATGCTGAGGCTGGCGGGGCTCCCACTCTCCAAGGTCGGACAGCTGGACGGGTGGGAATGCTGATTCTGCCGAGACTTCTCCTCTCCTCTCCTCGCCGGAGAACTTTCTGAGACTTTGTACAAAGTTCGGGAGGATCTCCGCGCAGTTCCCTGACAACGGTGAAGGCGAGGCTGCTAGGCCAAGTGACTTCCCCTCTGCCTCTCCACATCAAAACGGACATTCATTATTCCCTGCTTCAGCTCTTATACAATAAAGGATAGAGATTAGATTATTATATATTATTTGAATCTGCATTTTGAGCTGTATGCCTGCCTTTAACCTTCAATCACACCTAGACACATTTATGTGTTTTGAGATTTTAATTTCTAGCGTATCTTTTTCATTTGTTGCTTATATTGTTAATAAATTGGCCAGTTTGTGCATTTTTGGGTGTTCTCAATTTTTTTCATGAATACTTTATGTTTTACCTTTTGTAAACACCCCTACTGCAATTACTCACACCATCACACCTAAGCACCAAAGTGTGTCCCATTGAAACCCATTCAAATCCTTTGAAATCTCTATTTTTGTTCCTGCTTGAATAACAAGTATTACACATGCAATGTCTCATTTCTCCACTTCATTCGAGGCCTGGGGCTTTACGTGTGTGCTCCGAGGCATTTCTTTGGAGTGGACGTTATTTTTACTATATGTGGCAAATGGAGAAAAAAACGTTTTTTTTGCGAAATAGGGCGCTCACACTCTATCCTTCTCCTACTCTCGTTACACAAGTTTTAGGGCATTATTTTTGTGTGAGTGTGCGAGTAGGTGTGTGTGGGAATGAATGCACATCAAAGTTTGTGTATGTGCACGCGCGCGGGTCTTCAGCGTGCACACTTTATTACCGTATGAGTGAATGGGTTGAAGCGCAGGCGCTTTCAAATGGCCGTTATCCATACCATTCCTTTCGGCCGGCTTCTTAGTATATGCCTAAGAAGCCGGCCAGATATGGACTGAAAATGTGGGTTACTTGCGATGTCAATACCGCATACGCATGGAGGGTATCTGTCTACACCGGCCGAACAGCTGGTGAGCCCGCAGAGCGGAACCAGGGAAGGAGGGTCGTGCTGGAGCAGACGGAGGGCCTGAAAGGCATGACAGTGACTTGCGACAATTTTTTTTTCCTCGCACGGGCTAGGAGAGGAGCTGCTCCAGAGGAAGCTGGCTATGGTCGGGACAATCCGCAAGAACAGGGTTGAGCTGCCCAAGCAGCTGCTCGTCACAAGAGGGAGAGAGGCACTCTCCTCCCTGTTCGCCTTCACCCAGACGCACACTTTGGTGTCGAATGTCCCAAAGCGGGGCAAAAACGTCCTCCTCATCAGCACCAAGCACCGGGCTCCAGAGGTCAGCAGCAGGCAGAAGAAGAAGCCGCAGATCATATTAGACTACAATCGCTGCAAAGGAGGAGTGGACACAATGGACAAGGTATGTAAAAATTAAAGTATTCCATATATTTATTAGATCTATTTTATTGTATTTTTTTTCTTTTTTAACCTATTTTATTTATTTGTTTTATTCGCGTATTAGGCCTATACATAATCCTTGTAATTGTCCAAGAGACAACTCCAAAGTTAAAATAAAGGTTATTATTGTATTGTATTTTTTTACAAAATTCTCATCATTTTCTCTGGTCCCTTTTTTGCAGATGATCGCGGCATACAGCTGCCGGAGAGCGACCAGGCGGTGGCCCTTGGCACTGTTTTTTAACATCCTGGACATCAGCGCGCTGAACGCCTACATAGTTTGGAAGGCTATCGATCCGGCATGGCACCAGGGGAAATCCCACAAGCGGAGGCTTTTCCTTGTGGAGCTGAGGAAGAGTTTGGTAGGCCCACAGATGGCCCGAGGACATCGCATCCCACGTGCACCATGGGCCGCCAGCCTGGTTCGAGGGGCTCGGGCAGGTAACCCCACCACAAGCGCAGCAGGTCAAAGCGGCTCACCCACCGACCGAGGGCAGTGTGCGCTCTGCTGGCACCGCAAAATTGCAAGCTGCAGCTGCAAGTCTTGTGGCAAGTTTGTGTGTAAAGAACACTACGCAGCTGTTTGCACCGGTTGCTTTGAATGAGGCCTAAGGTAGGCTAATTTGGTGTTCATTTGTTGTATTTTTGTTGTTAAAAGGGTTAAATTAAAAAAGAAAATCGTTTATATTTGATATGTATGTTGAGTTCTGATAGCCTGGTGCTACCAGACCATCGTACTTCATTTCATTTGTACAGAAGGTCTGGAAGTGCTGTAATTGGCAAACGTTCACTCACTTGGAGGCGGGTGTCTGTTGAAGTTTTAAAATGATTGGATCTGCCCACTCCCTCTGTTCGCTGATTGGACGGCTGTAGAATCTCCGGAGAATCTGGGAAATGCGCTGTACACCCAGACTGACTACTGAAGGGAAAATGAAATTTGGCCGGAAGTAGGCGGGCGGGCGGAGCCAGGCTAGAGTTCTGATGCTTGTTGAATAAAATGTGAAATAATTAAAAAAAAAAATTGTATAGATTTCATTTTTATTGGCTGGTTTCTTATGTGCACATAAATGTGCATAGGTGTCAAAGCGTAATTATTTTATGAAAAGTGACACTGCAAAAAAATAGAAAATGCATATAAATAAATGTTGCTGCTACTATCTCACATATCCTATCCTGCAATAACCAAACAATAAATAGTCCAGTTTACATAACGTTTTTGGAAAATAAATCATATTTTGCATATTTAAAAGCATAAAAATGGTTTTTCGCATGTCAAATCATGTCAATTAAAGGGTTAATTAAAAAAATATATTTAATATTTGATATATATGGGTAGTTCTGATGCTGGTCTAAAATAAAATGTGTTTTTTTATAAAAACAATCACTTATTTCATTTTTATAGGCTTATCTATTATACGCACGAAACTGTGATTATTTTATGAAAAGTGACACTGCAAAAATATAGAAAATGCATATAAATAACTGTTGCTGCTAATATTCCACACACACTATCCTGCAATAACCAAACAATAAATAGTCCAGTTTACATAACGTTTTTTGAAAATAAATCATATTTTGCATATTTTAAACCAAAAAAAGAAGGTTTCCAATGTCAAATCATGTCAATTAAAGGGTTAATAATACAAAAAATACATTAATATTTGATATGTATGGTTAGTTCTGATGCTGGTCTAAAGTAACATGTAATTTTTTTTTAATAAAAACTATCATTTATTTCATTTTTATAGGCTTATTTTTTATGCGCACAAAAATGTGCTTAGGTGTGAAGATGTCATTATTTTATGAAAAGTGACTGTGCATAAATATAGAAAATGCATATAAATAAATGTTGCTGCTAATATTTGACACACACTATCCTGCAATAACCAAACAATAAATAGTCCAGTTTACATAACGTTTTTTGAAAATAAATCATATTTTGCATATTTTAAACCAAAAAAAGTAGGTTTTCAATGTCAACTCATGTCAATTAAAGGGTTAATAATAAAAAAAATACATTAATATTTGATATGTATGGTTAGTTCTGATGCTGGTCTAAAATAAAATGTATTTTTTTTTTATAAAAACAATAATTTATTTCATTTTTATAGGCTTATTTCTTATGCGCACAAAAATGTGCTTAGGTGTGAACGTGTGATTATTATTTTAGGAGCATGGAAGGGTTAATAGCAATAACTCAATCAAACAGTAGAATAAGACACCTAATTACTGTCTATTAGAATACATACGTACAGTGTTGTTTGGTGATTCCAGCCACAGTTGACCTCAAAATGTGTGAGTCAACATCTGGGCCAATGTATTCTTTGCCTGCCTCCTCTTGTCTTTCCACCCCTTCAGAATATAGACAAATTAGAATAGATTCAACTTTATCATAGGGGGCTATGTACAGAGTAGAAATAGACACACGTTATGGGTGATAGCAGTGCAAGGGCATTGATGAAACAGTGCAAAAGAAAGCAGTACGAATTATTTACCAGGCCAATTACAGGGCACACACTAATGACTTTTTTATTGAAGGTAGAATTCTCAAATTACGTGATGTGGTAAATTACCACACAGTACAAATTATTTACAAGGCTTAAAAAAAAGCCTTCCTAACAGTTTACAAGTAATGTTTGAAGACAGAGAAGTTTCGCATGATTTAAGAAGAAAAGGTAAATTCACTGAGAAAAATATACGGACCACACTTAAATCCTTTTCGATTTCTGTAAATGGTATTAAGCTGTGGAATGGACTTGATGAAGTTGTCACAGGGAGTTGCAGCTTGCGCAATTTAAAAGCAAATTATGTTTCAAAAATTATTGAAAATTACAGACTAATAACCTGAGTACAATGTCAATGTCACTTTCATAACAATATTGTAACGAATAATACAGGCCAGCAGACAGACTTGTTTTTGAATACTTTTGCAGAAGTGTTTAGACTACCAATTAAGAAATGGAACAGGCCAAATACAAGGCCACTTCACACTTTATACACTTGGCATTGTCACAGAAAAACTGAACTGTGCTGAACTGATCTTAAAAGCTGAAGCAATTAGATTACAATTGACTGTGTATTGGACTGCAGATTCTTGAAAAAAAAAAGTATATATATATATATATATATATATATAATATAGCTATATATATATATATATATATATATATATATATAATATAGCTATATATATATAAAAAAAAATGTTTTTTGTCTGTTTATTTTTATTTTCTGTAACAGTAACTGTGTATCTGAATTTGATGAAAATGGGGGCGGGACCTGATAAGCCTTTGGCTTCTTCCGTCTCCCTTCGGACAACACAAAGTATGATGTATGAATATCTGCAAGAGAAAATTGTGTATTGTGTGGAATTGTCCGAAAGAATAATAAATAAATAAATAAATGTAAACAGGTAAACAGTGCAGTAGTGAAATGTAACAGGTAACCAGTTAAAGAGCAGGTGCTAGACAGGCAGAAGGGAGTAGGGTGAAAAGTCCATGGTCATCCTTGACAATGGATTTGGCGTTATTTATACAGTGTTTATGGTATGTGTTGTGGATGGGGTTGAGGTTTCTGACATTCCAATAGCATTCCATATCTTGAAATTAATCAATTGAACTGTCAGACCCAAACAAGACGAGGACCACAATAGCGTCACGTTCAACAGTTTATTAAAGGATTGGGGGAAAGGGAGTGTATGGGCGTGTTCAGAGAAAGAGTAGAGCAGGTCTGGTATTGCAGATAGGAGTCAGAAGCGTAAGGAAACAGGCAGAGTAACTGGTGCTGGTTAGCAGACGATCTGACAAGGAGTAACTGAAAGCCAGGGTTTATATACAGAGGGTGATGAGCAGGGAATGCAGTGCAGCTGGCAGGTTAATTAGTGCAGGAGTGGATGCAGGTGTGGCTGAGCAGACTGGAGCGGCAGCAATTAGTGCTGTTAACAGGGCAGAGGGAGAAAGCTCCTGACAGAACCCCCCCCTAAGGGACGGCCCCAGAAGTCCCCAAAAAACGTCAAACAGGGCGGGCGGAGGGTCAGAACTCCTCTGAGCGGTCACATTCCCTGGCCTCATCCTCCGAGGGGGCCTGAGAGGTGCCATCAGGGGCCAGGGCAGGGTCAGGAACTGGGCAGGAGGAGCGACGGGACCCCTTAGGACGACCCCGACGGATGGCAGGCTGGTCCGGGTGCAGGCGGTGGAAGTCGGCGATAAGAGTCCGGTCCACAATTCGACTGGACGGCACCCAGATTCTCTCTTCAGGCCCATAGCCCTCCCAGTCGACGAGATACTGGAGGCCCCTACCCCTCCGTCTGGACTGAAGCAGGCGTCGAACTGTGTACACCAGCCCACCGTCAATGAGGCGAGGAGGAGGAGGAGGAGGTGCCGCTGGGACCAGTGGGCTTACATGCACTGGTTTGACTTTTGAAACATGGAAAGTGGGGTGCACCTTCATGGAAGCTGGCAACTGGAGCCGGACTGCGGTTGGACTGATGATCCTCTGGATAGGGAATGGGCCGAGGAACCGAGGTGCTAGCTTACGTGATTCCACCCTCAGCGGCAGGTCCTTGGCTGACAGCCACACCTTCTGTCTCTCTAGTATCGCAAGAGCACGGCAGAGACGGTGGGAGAGCCCCATGGACATATAAAGAAAGCCCGGCAGAGAGGTGGGAGGGGCCAGCCAGATCGCACATATATAGGTCATCTTGAGACCAGAGGACAATCAGGGTATAGAGGCTTGCTACAATAAATGATCTGAACGGGTTTTTCAGCAAACATCTAAAAAAATAAGTATTAAGGACTACTTAGACCATACAAAATTGACAGCAAAGTGCATAATATGTGCGCTTTAATGTGAATATTTTCTCAGTATTCTACTCCTCTGTGACAGTAAAGTACTGATTGACATTTTCTGGACCAAACAACTTAATTTATAAATTGAGAAAATAATCAACAGATTAATCAACAATGAAAATAATTGTTAGTTGCAGCCCTAACTGACCATTACCCCATTATTCATTATGATTTAATAGAACATGTTGTTGTTTGCCAATCCAATAATGTAAACATACCGAGCAGTAGCAGACGAGGCGTTTCAGGGATGGACATGGTGCTCTCAATGTCAGCAGCAGTGGCAGATCCCTGGGACAAATAAAATAAAATTGAAAAGTGTACTATTGATAAGATTAGTCATTATATGACCTGGCATGACATGTATATAGATAAAAAGAAAACCTACATTTGCAAGCAGGATCAGTCCACTCATGCTCTCCGAGAAGTGAGCCATCACAAGCTGAATAACTGAATATGAAAGTTCAATATCTTCACAGACAGAGAGAACCTCCTTGACTCCTGGGTTGGTAGGCTTTGTTTTGAAGAATTGCACAATGGCTCTTCCACACTCTTCTAAGGCAAGCTCAAGTGTACGCAGCACAGGTATATCTGTTAGGAGCTCAAAGTGGCAATAGAGACCTTTCTGCGTAAAAAGGTAATCAGTAATGCAGCAATAAAGCAGTCTGGTGCATCTGCAGTGGCGACTGGTCATTAGGGGCACGTGGGGCGAAGCCCCACCTACTCTCGCACGAAAAAAAAAAAAAAAATATATATATATATATTTATATATATATATAAAAAAAAATCTGCGCTTTTAGTTCATTTTTAGCCCACCCTAGCTTGCTTCTTCAGATTGCATTTGTCTGATTTGTGTCTCTGCCATGTCATGTGCCATGTCCACGGTCTCTGCAGTCAGACTACGGCAGCCGTGTGAGCCAGTCAGATTTGGGCCGAAGGGCTAAGGGGCTCGTTCGCCTTTTGCCCCTCCTGCGCAATGCAATGTGTATTGCACGTGAACAACTGCGAAATGCGCGTGCTCGCAGTGTTTCTCTGTTATAGTGGACGGAGATTATTTTAGCCCAACGGTCGGTGCCCCTCCGGCACTGGAAGGACAAATATGGTCATCATGGTTCGTTCCACTACTGTGACGCTGTAGTGCCGCGAAAAGTCCAGTAGCCCGAAGAAGAGAACAACAGTGTTAACTTAGCGATTTTGTCGCTAGATTTAGCGACTTTTCAGACCCCTTTGGCGACTTTTTTTCAAAAAAGCGACAAGCGACAAATCTAGCTTCTTTTCTGGAGTTATTGGTGACTTTTGAGGTGAAAACACGTATCGCTATGACTCTTCACAACGAGCTGTCTCCTGTTAGCAGGTTAGCAGGAGCTAACAGGAGACGTTCACGGCTCAGCATCCAAGCTGCAAATGAATCCGCGTCCCGGCCAGCAAGCTGCCGCTGACTGATCCCGCCCCCTGTATGTAATGTATATTTTTCTTTGTCTAAATAAAATAATAAAATCACTGCACTAAATAAATCACTGTGTTAGGCCTATATTGTATAGTTTGACTCACAGAACAAAGGAGAAGGATAACGTTGCTAACACAGCACTACACGAAGATGTCAGAGGCAAAACGACAACGAGTCGACAACATCATCATGAATGGAGTAGATCACCTATTGGTGCACAGGTTTGAGACCCTTAGTCTTGAGGAAAAATTAGAGGTAAAACGCCTTGGTGCGCACCAACCTAGGGATTTTCGCTTTAGCCAAACCGCTGGCAAAAACACCCGTTCATTTAATGTGGACTGGTTTACCAAAAAGAAATGGCTAACGGCAAGTGAGCAAAATAAGGCACTCTTTTGCTTCCCCTGTTTGCTGTTTGGTGGCAGTGGTGGAGATGTTACTTGGTCAAGGACGGGATACAAGGATTTAAAACATCTGTCGGAGAGGATAGCCAAACACGAGAGCAGCCATTGTCATCAGGATAATGCTATTACATTGGGTCTTTTCGGGCGGGTGAACGTAGCTGTCCAGATCGACAGTGCTTACCGGCGCGGTATTGACGAGCATAACAGGCAAGTGGAGGAAAACAGGTATGTACTCAGTCGGATCATCACTTGCATTAAAATGTGTGGGAAATGTGAGACAGCACTGCGGGGTCACGACGAGTCGGCGGACTCTCTGAATCCGGGGATATTCCGTTGTTTTTTTGAGACAATGTGTGAGGGCGATGCTAGGCTTCAGCGGCACTATGCCGCTCAGCCCGTATTCAAAGGGACATCAAGCACCATACAGAATGAATTATTAGACTGCATGTATGAAGTGTACAGGGACGAGATAGCCAAACAAGTGGACGAGACATCATTTGTTGCTGTACAGGCTGACGAGACAACTGATGTCTCCTGTAAATCACAGATGGTGGTTGTGCTGCGATACATTTTGCCATGTAACACAGTGACAGAGAGGTTTTTAGAGTTTGTGGAAGTCAAGGACAAAACTGGTGTCGGCCTTTGCAATAGCATCAAGGCCGTTCTGGAGCCACTGAAGCTCAGAGAAAAGCTGATCGCTCAGACCTACGATGGTGCGGCCGTAATGAGCGGGAATGTGCGTGGGGTGCAGACGCTGATGAAGGAGACCTACCCAAAGGCTCAGTTTGTTCACTGCTACGCCCACCAACTGAACCTGACTTTGCAGCAACTGTGTTCAGCTAGGATCAGCATCCTAAAGGTGTTTTTTGCAGATCTGACTGCTTTTGTCACGTTTTTCTCCTGTTCTCCAAAACGTGTTACAGCTCTTTCAGAGGCAACAGACAGACGCATTCCAAGGCCACCAGCTGTCCGATGGAATTTTAAAAGTCGTACTGTGAATGCCGTTTGGGAGACCCGTGCAGCACTGCTCAAGTGTATGGAGGCCATTCGCACAGAGCCAGGATGGGATGAGATCACCATAAGTGAGGCATACGGCCTGTCAAAGAAACTCCGGGACAGAGCCTTTCTGCAGCTGCTGGAATTCTTTTCACTGATCATGCCAGAAGTGGATGTCTTATACAACACTCTGCAAAAACGTAGCATTGATGCCCCATGCATTAACAGCGCACTGGCACATTTCAAGGAAAATGTCCAGAAAATGCGGCAGCAAGCTGATAATTTGGCTGCCACCTCTCATGAGGGAACAGACGAGCCAGGCAGACGAGTTACCAACACAGCGCCGGTGATGAAGGAGGCCTGTGACACAATCACCTCTCAGGTAGAACAGCGGTTTTCACAGAGTGACCACTTGATTGCTGCAAAGCTGGTTGACAGCTCATTCTTCCCCCAGTTTGTGCTGTCATTCCCTACATCAGAGCTGGATTGTGCTGTGAAACTCTGGCCTTTGGATAAGAAAGAAAAGTTGAAGTCCGAGCTGATCACGCTGTACCGCCACAGTGAGCTTCACACAGGTAAGACGGCCCTGTCACTGTTAAAATCCATCCATCAGAACAACTTAGATGAGGTTTTTGCTGAGACCATTGTTCTGCTAAAAATAATTGCAACCACACCCATGACGACAGCGGAGTCAGAGAGGAATTTTCAACCTTAAAGAGGATAAAAACCTTCAGCCGCAACACCATGGGACAGCCGAGGCTCAACGCATTGGCCATGCTCTCAATTGAAAGCCAGCTGATCCACCAGCTACATGACTTCATTCCCAAAGTCATCGAAAAGTTTTCCCAGAGGAAGGACCGCCGTGCCTCCTTCCTCTTCAAACAACTCCCAGGATGAAAGTGACCATCTCACTAATCATTCCACAGCCACACAAACTCCAACAAGTACATAATATGCAACCTCCCGGGTTCACTTAAAGGGTTCTACATGTTCTTAACAACAACAAAAAAAATATATAAAACAAAATCACAAAAAAAAAAAAAATTCATAATATCTGCATGATAATGTAATGTTGTAATGTTGTGTTGTGTCTGTTTGTTTGTTATGTCTTGTGCTTTTCAGTCTGTTTATGTTTGTCCCATCTTAAATGTTCCCACTCTTGGCCTGCACCTTGTCGCGGTGAGTGGGCTTTAAACCAAGACAGGCCATTCGGAATCTTTTCTTTCACAGCTATTATCTTTGATTTTTCCTCCAGGATGCTGCCTCGGCCTATGGGAGGAGGAGGTGTACTCCATGGTAAAATGATATTGGGTTCTTATAGTAGCTCTACCAGCTGTTTGCACTAGTATCATTTTATTCTGAAGTTATTGAAAACACTTCTAAAACCTATACAATCATCATTGCAATGTTTTGATGTCCTACTAATGGATGTAACCAAGCTGCACTAATGTACTTTATTAATTAAATATATATAATACATGGAGAGAACAGTCACTTAGCTCAAAAACAAAAAAACAGCATACCGAATAGTGCTAAAGTATAATTTTATTTGTAATGGTTGTGATGGCCCAAGTACCTGCCTGCTGCCCTGGTTATCTTTCCACAGGTCCTTGTGGGTGGAGCTGTGGCCTGAATAGAGAATAGTTTTAAATTACCATCTCTAATTTCTAATTCCGGTGTATATATCAGGGCTGTAACATATTCCTAAAATGAAGTTTGAACTCATTTAAAAGGAACCATAATTGGTGAGAATATATTGTACTACCCTCTAGCGCCCTCTGCTGGATCAGAAAATTAACTGCTTTGAATATGTATGAGACCGCATCACACATAACGAACGTGAAATTTGAACTTTTCACCCCACCGGACTCTGTGTTGTTGTTTTGCAGGATAGTCGGGAGCAGGAGTCAACCTCTACCAAGATTGTTTGCTGCGAAAACCAACGGATGACGTCACGGACACTGGTACGTCTTTTTTTCCTATTTCAGTGACCTCTTACTGACCTCTTATCGCCACGACTGTGAAAACAAACGGGTGACGTCACGGACCCTGGTAATTAAAAAAAAATATTAGCCTAGCCCCACCTGTTTTTTACATGTAGAAACGCCACTGTGCATCTGTAATGAGAAACATGTCAGTAAGTTACAGCAAAACATATTTTTTAAAGTACATAATTTCTAATTCAACAAGTATTTAGAGAAACAAAAAACTAGTACATTTTGAATCTGACCTGCCAATTCAAACTTAATAACCAGCGAGCATGTCAGTCTATGTAAAAGGTTTATTTATTTATTTATTTATTTATTATTCTTTCGGACAATTCCACACAATACACAATTATCTCTTTCACATCATACATCTTAATTTGTGTTGTCCGAAGGGTGACGGAAGAAGCCTAAGGCTTATCGAGTCCCGCCCCCAATTTCATCAGATTCAGAATCAGATACACATTTACTGATCACATAAAAAATAAAAAATAAAAAAATGTTTTAAAGAAATAAAAAAAATAAAAAAAGACAATAGAAAATGAAAAATTAAAATTAAAATGAAGAGGAAGAAAACAAAGAAGTATTCAAACCCAAACAAGTCATTCTCCTGACCTCTCTTTTACAATAATGTTATGATAGTGCCATTCACCTTTACTCCGCTTATTAGTGCTCTGCTTTTAGTCTATAATTTTCCATAGTTTTAGAGACATACATTTTTTTGAAATTTTGCAAACTGCAACTCCCTGTGATATCATCATCAAGTTCATTCCATAATTTAATACCCTTTACAGAAATCGAAAATGATTTAAGTGTGGTCCGTATATTTTTCTCTGTGAATCTTCTTTTTCTTCTTAAATCATGCGAAACTCCTCTATCTTCAAACATTGCTTGTAAACTGACAGGAAGGCTTTTTTTTGAAGCCTTGTACATCATTTGTACGGTGTGGTAACTTACTACGTCCCGTAATTTGAGAATTCTACCTTCAATAAAGAAGTTATTGGTGTGTGCCCTGTAAGTTGCTTGATATATTATTCTTATTGCCCTTTTTTGAAGGATCTCCAGGGGGTGCAATTTACCTTTGTAAGTGTTTCCCCACACCTCAGCACAATAATGCAGATGTGGGGAAACTAAACTCCAGTATAAAACAAGTAAGGCCTTTTGATTGAAAAAATGTTGTGATTTCCAAAGTATAGAAATACTCCTGGCTATTTTGCCCCTAAGATGGCTAACTTGTTGGTTTCCAACTTAGCTTGTCATCAATTATAACCCCTAGTACTTTGTGTTGCTTGACCCTTTCAATATCAATCCCATTTACCTGGATTTTCACAGTGACCTCTGCTGCTCTCCTACCAAACAACATGAATTTAGTTTTTTCTAAATTTAATGATAATTTATTTCGGTTTAACCACCCATGTAATTTAGTCAATTCAATGTTTACAGTCTCGACCATATTATTCAGATCATGCCCCGAGTAGAAGATGTTTGTGTCGTCTGCAAATAAAATTAACTTTAAGACCTTCGAAACTTTCCATATATCATTTATGTAAAGCAGGAATAATTTCGGCCCTAAAATTGACCCTTGAGGGACCCCACAAACAATATCCAAGCATCTCGATGTGAACTCCCCTAATTTCACATATTGTTTCCTGTCCTGTAAATAACTTCTGACCCAGTCCCGTGCTATCCCACGAATGCCAAAATTCTCAAGCTTATTGAGAAGGATCTCATGATTTATAGTATCAAAAGCTTTTTTCAGGTCTATAAAAATTCCTATAGAGTACAATTTTTGATCAATAGCATTACTAATAATTTCTACCGATTCAGCCAAGGCCAGCGCCGTGGAATGATTCTTTCTAAAGCCAAATTGACTGCTATAAAGAATTTGATGTTTATTAATGAAATCATCTAATCTATTGTTAAATAGCTTTTCCAAAATTTTAGAAAATTGTGGCAAAATTGAGACTGGTCTATAATTTGTAAATGAATGTTCATCTCCACTCTTATGTAATGGTATAACCTTAGCTATTTTCATGCTACAAGGAAAAGTTCCTGTTTGAAAAGATAAGTTACAAATATGTGTCAAAGGTTGAAGAATACTTTCTTGCACTGATTTTATTATTTTCATGTGAAGCCCCAGCGAGTCTCTTGAGGTCTTTGGTTGCATTCCCAGTAAAATCTCACTAATCTCGTTGGCCTTGACTGGCTTTAGAAACATGGACTGTTGGAGAGATTCTTCCTGTTCCCAAGACTCCCCCATACACCTGTCACGGATACCCATGGCCAAATTCGGTCCAACCATAACAAAAAATTTGTTTAGTTTATGCGCCACAGTATTCATGTTATCATACTTAACGTTATTTTCATGGAAATACTGAGGATAATTATGTATTTTCTTGTCATTTCTTAACACTGCGTTCACTATGTCCCACAATTTTTTTGGATAATTTGCATTTGTTTCTAAAAGCTTGCAATAATATTTTTTTTTACAATCTCTGAGAATGATATTTAGCTTGTTACGATAGGTTTTATATTTTAACTCAGCCTGAGGTGTCCTTGCTTTTATGAATCTTTTGTACAATGTATTTTTTTTTTTACAAGCATTTTTCAAGGATTTAGTTAGCCACTGTTTATTCTGTCTTTGCTTAAAGGCCCTTTTTTTAGTGGACAATTTTTTTCATACAGCCTTTGAAATACCTTCAGGAATAATTCAAAACTTACATTTACATCCTTCTCCTTGTATACACAGTCCCAATTTTGCGACAATAAATCATTTTTCAATGCCTCTATTCTCTCCTCGGTTTCCAGTCTAACATATGCGTCTGTGTTTGGTCTAATTTGCAACTTTTGTTTCCAATCGTATATAGCAAATACAGGTAAATGGTCACTTATGTCATTTATCAATAGTCCACTATCTATTACATCCCCCATAACATTCGTAAATATGTTGTCAATTAACGTGGCACTATTTATTGTAATCCTGCTTGGCCTTGTAATTAAGGGCTGTAGGCCCATTACGTTCAGTGTATTTACAAATTCATCAGTCAGTGGAGTATTATTAAGTAAATCAATGTTAGTATCCCCACAGATAAATATCTTCTTTTGATTTGACTTAGAAAACAATTCTCCCACATATTCTATAAAGTCTTCCATTTTTGAATCGGGTGTTCTGTACACACAGCTGATAATTAAACATTTATCATTTGTTTGGATTTCAATAGTCACACATTCCATTAGGTTATCAATTGCAGCGCACATGTTATTTACGATTTCAAACCTTATATTTTCATCAACGAAAAGGGCCACTCCACCCCCTCTCTTGTTAATTCTGTTGACACAAACCAGTTTATAACCCTTAAGTTCAAAGTCCATGCATTTGCCTTCCTTAATCCATGTTTCTGACACTGCAATGATGTTGAATGGGTTGGAGAATTTCTGTAAGTATTCCTTAATATGCGAAAAATTTGTGTAGAGACTTCTGCTATTAAAATGAATTATGGACAATTTCCCAATTGACTGAAAGCAACTGATGAATTGATCCTCTGTATGATACTGACAGTCTCTTCTCCCCTCTCTTGTAGAAGTGATTATCAGGGTCAATACTTTCATTTTGGTCCGATGATGTAGGATCCTCGTAAAGATTAGCTGATAACTCCAGACTATCATGATAATTTATCCCATCAGTTGTGTTGCTCATTCTTGCTGCCTAGGGTTGATCAGGTCCTCTTCCCTCCGGAATTGAACCAGATCCTCCTCCGTTCTGATTTGCACAATTGTGGCTTCTTCGGTGTAGCTCCATTCATTTTGATGAAGATTCTTCCATCTCTTGTCCATGTTTGTTGGACCCGTCCACATTTTTTTAGCCCTCTCGCTTGGTAGGCCAGGTTAGCATTTCTCTTGGTTAAGTTTTCACTCATTCCAATTTGTTCACCTTTAAGCTTCTTGCCTTGACTTAGCAGCTCGATCTTATACTTTCTACTCACAAATTTCAGAATGACAGCCCTCTTTTTGGCGAATTTTCCCTTCGGGAGAAGAAAACAAGACTCCACGTTCTCCAGATCCAGACTAATGCCTTTGCTTTTCAGGAACCTTTCAACCTGGTTTTCCACCGACACATTCCTAGTATCGCCCTCATCATCTTCATTCACGGCAGCTGCATACGACCTAGGTTTAATATCCATTCCAGTCAATATCACATCTCTGTTTTTTGCTTGTTGATCTTGGTCATCAATTTTATCTCCAAGCTCTTTCAAGAAGTTGAAAGAGCAGTTTAAACTGTCAAGATGATAACTGAACAGATTGAATTGATGCACAAAACTCAATATTTTAACTAACTAACTTCTAATTAACTAATCTGACAGAAACTAGCATCACTAGCGTGACATCTGGAACTAGCCAGTGAGCTAGCTTCAAAACATGTTTAAAAGTAAAGTTGAAGCAGAGAGAAAGCTGTGCAGTTAGTGTCAGTGCAGTCTTAAGGCTGCAGAGTGTTTCTAAAAAATGCTGATTTTGACCTCTATGGTCTCTGTAGCTTAACACACTGGACCAAGGCAGCAGAAAACAGTATCTCAAAGTTGGCTGAGAACTAACTCTTAAATGGACTGATTTGAGAGTTGAGGAGTTTTACAAGTACATTGGACTCCTCTTTTACATGGCCCTGGTTAGACTACACCACATTGCTGATTACTGGAGGCAGAACCACAGTTTAACCTGTCCATTTGCGGCAACAGTCATGAGTAGGGACAGATTTGGTGTCATCTCCTGGAACTTACACATAAGTGATCCAGATAAAGATGTAAACAATGATAGGAAGAAGGGAACGCCACAATTCGACAAACTCTTCAGGGTCAAACCTCTCCTCAATTCGATCAAAACCGCAGCAAAGACCTATTTTCATCCATACTAAAACCTGGCTGTGGATGAAAGGATGGTTGCCTCGAAGGCTAAAACCGGAATGACTCAATACATGAAGGCCAAACCTACTAAGTGGGGTTTCAAATTGTTCGTTTTGGCGGACTCAAGCAATGGCTACACCATAGATTTTAACATTTACACAGGGAAAAGTGACATCCCCTCCGGACACGGCCTCTCTTACGATGCTGTAATGTCACTTGTGCAGCCATACCTAGGGACAGGGTATCACATTTACACGGATTGTGATGCATCCCTTTCATTACACATCCCATGGACCTTTTTATATGTGGTATCAAGTCATTATTCAGTCTCATTTTGCTTAATTCCTCATATGTGGTCAAAGTAGAGCAAGAGAATATTTGTATTTTGGCAAATTTGATTTGAGTCATGTTTTTTTGCACTTCCCAACTTTTTTTTGGAAAATGACAGTGCATTATAGAAGCTAATGCTTTGCAAATGGGGATAATGCTTTCGCTCAGCAGGATAGTACTCTTTTTGTTTTCATGCCTGTTCACTTTTCTTGGCTCATTTGTTGTCTGTCTGTTCTCTTCCAGTTTTCCCTGGTGGAGACAAGACGGTGTGGATCAGGTCCTTCCTCTGGCAGCATCTGAAGTCCTCCTGCATCCACACTATTCATATTTTATTTTAGTATTAGCATGTTGACATTAGTCAATTATTGTATTCCTTCATGATTTTTTTGTAAGTGACATCTATTATAAAAATCGGACTTCAAATTTCAGCATTTGGCAAAATATATATATTTTTTTACATTGGTCTAGAGCAATATTTGAGCGTAGGATACGCTCAAATCCCACGCCAGCTCTCAGCTCGTGTACGCAAGTTTGTAAACAGCATGGACTCGCAGTGCAGGCTGTGCCGGGTAGCCGATGACTTTGTTGGACAATTATTAGAAGGTAATACAAATGCAGTGTTTGCTCAGACCGAAATAAAGATATTAATCACTTAAAATTGTGCAGCTTATGGTGTGAAACTGAGTAGGAGAGCTGATTCAATAGTGCGCACACCGGCCACTTAGGAGCGCTGCATGGGACTGCGTAAGGGCAGTTATCTTCGACTTGGAGCAGCTGGGGGGACACTGAGGCACGGGGGCTGCATTCATTCAAAATGTTAGCCTAAGTATTAAATATGTAGTAGGCCTACACTGCTCTTTATGATAAAAACTACACGGCACAACATTCAACTTAACATTTTATTTATTTGACGCACTTTTTAGATGTTAGTTCCTCTTTTAATGTGTCATTGATCGCTTAAGCGAGCGATTTATTTCCACCGTTAACCGGCACGTTTTTCCGATCTGCTAGTGGAGCAGCTCAGCAGGACAGTGGGCGCTCTCACAGCTGATCGTTGCCAGGTCGGCTTTTGCAGCTGACGGCCGGGCTGACCACTAGTGCCAAGCGCATGCTGTCATACAGTAAAATGCAAAATGTGTTATTTTTAGTTTTTAAACCCCTTTTGAGTAGTGCTATCTAAAAGGGCCAATACATTTTAATCATTCAAATCTCTGCAGACGTGTATTTCTTTTATGGGCACCATTATCGGACAGTTGGTGCGTCTTTTTCTCCTCTACCACTTATATTATGCCCACACGTTGGTTGCATTTCAGAACAGCAACACGCTTTTTTTAGTGGCGATTTTTGAGTCAGACCACTTTTTCTTCATCTATGTAAAGAAATGGCGACATATAATTGTATATGCTGTTTTATAGCATTTGAGCGCTGGAGATCGTTTGTTGTCAACATCAACGCTGTCGTTATTTCCTTCCTAACTGCTGCCTTCTGTCGTTCTTTGATGCCGCTTGTAATGCTCCAAAATGAAACTCTGTTTTTTTTCTTCTTGCGCTGTTATTTTGTCAATTTCTACTTCAGAGAAGTTCCTCTTCTGTGCCGTAATGCGGATATCCATGTCGTAAAACCTCTGGGCGAGGCCTCTAAACTGAGAAAATATAGGGGCGTGATACGATTGTTTTCAGCCGCCGCATTTATCAATAATGGCCTGGCGTACGCCGAGATTGGCGAGATACGACTGTTTGATAAATCCAACGCGATACCTGGCGTAGGGAGGTATTAGCGCCAGAATCTGCACCAGTTTCCACGCAAGTTTGATAAATGAGGGCCATTGTGTACGGCAAAGAATCAGTGCTTTTGCGCCTATTCATTGTGGACGGCAAGAAAAAAAAAGTTTTCGCGCATGCGCACTTCATTCTGTATTATTTAACATGTACGCAAATAAGCGGAATTCTTTGTGCTTTTTTTTAACGTAAATGGTATGCCACATAAGCCTTTACTTACATATCATATTGTGGACCAATTAAAATCGAGATATCATATTACTGGACAACATTACGCAGCTCACGTCATTACTGCTGCTACTACGTAAACCCTCCGCAAGGAGCGTAATCCTTGCGAAAACAACAAAGACAAAGGCAAAATGGCAGTGGTGGACCCCCCCGAGATCTCTGAGTTGAGGAATTTATCCAAGCTGGATTTTGAATCAAAGAAGGAATTGTTATCAAGAGGTAAGTGTACGCCAGCCTTAGACGGCTTACTGCAGCTGCAGAAAAAAAAGGGACAAAAATTTGTCCGATCGTTTTCAACAGAGTGGTACGTAAGAAAGGTTTGGCTATGTGGTTGTGCTAACGATAAGCGGCTATACTGCTATTCCTGCCTGCTTTTTTCGACGAGCCGGACGGTTTGGACTGACAAGGGATACAGTGATTTGAACAACCTGCCCGCAGCTTTAAGCAAGCACGAGAAGTCGGCGGCTCACGTCCAGAGTTATATTAAGCTGAAAACCTTCGGTAAAGCTCGGATCGACCTCGCTATTGATGAGCAAAGGAGGCTCAACATCAGCTGTCACAATGAAAAGGTAAGGGAAAACCGAGAGGTTTTGAAGGATCTAATAAATGTGACCTGCTTCCTTGCAAAGCAGGAGCTTGCTTTCCGTGGCAATGATGAAAGCTATAGCTCTTGTAATAAGGGTAATTACATGGAGTTGCTGGATGTGCTAGCGGAGAGAGACGATCGGCTAGCTAGACATCTGCGCACATCAACTGTATTTTCTGGCACATCTAACAGAATACAGAATGATCTGATCGACTCAGTGGCAGACGTGCTCCTCACTGACATAAGAAGCAAAATAAATGCGGCCCCCTTTGTTGCTGTGGAGGTGGACGAGTCGACTGATGTGTCAAATAGAGCCCAAATATCCGTAGAGTTACGTTATGTATGTGAAGGCGAAGTAAAAGAAGCATTCCTTGGATTTGATGACGTGAGCAACGACCGGAGAGCAGCAGCTGTATCGCAGTTTGTTTTGGGCACATTGGAGAAATACAACTGTTGCGATAAACTGGTGGCGCAGACATATGATGGAGCCTCCGTTATGGCCTCAGAGCTAAATGGCGTGCAGGCTAAGATTAAAGAGAAGGTGCCCGAAGCTACATTCACGCATTGCTATGCCCACAAATTGAATCTGGTTCTAGCCCAGTCCGCGAAATGCATCCCCGAGTGCAGAACCTTTTTCAAGACAGCTGAGGGTCTTTCAGCTTTTTTTAGCAAGTCATCCAAACGCACACACCTCATGGATGAGACCGTCAAAACCCGCATCCCCAGAGCAGCAGCCACCAGGTGGAGCTCAAATTCAAAACTGGTCCAGATGATTTCATTTCACCTTCCTGATCTGCGTGCCATGTTTAAAGGCATCGCTGACAATCCAGACAACTGGGACAATGAAACACTATTGATGGCAGCTGGGTTTGAGTTGTGGCTCTCAAAAAGGTCAACCTGTTTCCTGCTGATGGCTTTTGAAGGGATCTTCAATGACACCGATGCTCTCTTTCGCATCCTCCAGTCCAAAACCATGGATATCGGATTCTGCATTAATTGCATCAGAGACACCATGAAAGTGTTGGACGGGAAGCGACAAGATTTTGACCGTTTTCATGCACACTTTGTGGAAAAATGTGATGAGATGGAACTCCTTCACCACGAGACACGAGATGGGCTGTCCAACAACAAAGCACAACAAGCACGCATCTACTACAGCATACTGGACAATGTCAATGTGCAGATGAAGACCAGGTTTGTAGATCACTTTTTGATCTGGATTTCATTGGACTGGTAGATTGCAAAAAGTTTGGAGAGATGTTGCACCAGTTTGATGACAGAAAACTACAGAAGCTGTCAAAGTATGCCAAGTACTTTGACTTGGTCAGGCTGAAAAGTGATCTTGTGGGGATGTATGGCTCACAAGAACTGAGTGGAATATCACCAACACAGCTTCTTGCCTTTTTCAGAGAGCATGAGTTGGAAGCAACAGTTCCTGAAGCAACAAAGTTGCTGCAACTGGTCCTGACAATACCAGCAACTACAGCTTCGGTTGAGCGCACGTTTTCAGCCCTGAAACGGATCAAGACCTACAGTCGGAATCGCACCGGCCAAGCACGTCTTACAGCCCTTGCCATTCTGTCAATTGAGGGCCAGAGACTGTGCAAACTGAAGGCCCGTAGGGATGAGTTTTACACTGCTGTGATCAATGTCTTCCCGAGAAAAGAGCGACGGATGGATTTTGTCTACAAATAGACTAGTCTACTAAAACAGAAGTAGTAGTGTGAAATCCACCAGGGGGAAGCAGGGGGTCGTCTTGGAGGTGCTGAGCTCAGGCGAGGTGAACGTGAGTGTGGCTCAGGGCTAGGGGGAAGTAGGCCCCTCTAGCCCTGAGCCACACTCACCTCACCTGAGCTCAGCACCTCCAAGAAGCCCCCATGTGTCCCCCTAGCCCCTAGCCATACTCACACTGCCTGTGCTCAGCACCTTAAAGGACCCCCCCGTGTCCCCCTAGCAATACTCACCCTGCCTGAAGCTAAGCATGCAACAGCCACATCAACTCCAAGGATTTAACTGTCCAGAAATGCACTCATAGCCTTCTTGTACGGGGCATGAGACTGCAAAGAAGCACGCAACAGCCACACCAACTCCCAGGATTTAACTGGGGGGAAGCAGGGGGTCATCTTGGAGGTGCTGAGCCCAGGCGAGGTGAGCGTGGCTCAGGGCTAGGGGGACGTAGGCCCCTCTAGCCCTGAGCCACGCTCACTATACATGGAAACATCCGCGTGGTGACGACCCAAGTTTACATGCGACGTCACACGGATACAAAGGGTTAGACCGCACTGAACACGTGACTTCTCGACTGGCTAGAATAGTGTTTAGTGCTCTGCACAGACACCCCAGACGGTCAGCAGGGAATACGTCGAAATGCATGAAAGTCATTATTTGATAATTTAGTATGGTTAAGCATGACTATGAATCATCATAACAACGTTTATAGGTCATAAAAGTCAAAAAGCATCATAGGTCCTCTTTAATATAAAAGTGCCTCTTTTTATCAATTCAATACAACCGTGTTCAGTATAAAAACGCTTATGCTAAACGTTACAAACAATCTTACGATAAATACAGGAATAAATAAAAATGTATTTGACTTTAAATATTTACACGACGCACGCACTGTGGTTCATCGATAGTCGATACAAGTGATCCTGCACAATTTATTTTTGATTTTATAGTCTGAAAAGAAAGTGCGGGAAATCACAATTATATTGCCTGGCTTTTGCTAGCTATGGTCATTGAATAGACGAGCATATACATTTACAAAAAATATAACACAACAACGTCACGTAGGCTATAAGTATCGGTGCCTTTAGCTTAATATATTAACACCTTTTTCATGTTTTATTTTGTCGTCAAGATTAACTTGCCAACAATAGTCGCCGGACAATATTTCAAAACAGCCTGTACCTGGATGCGAAGACTGAGAAGAGGTTGTCTGCTCAGTGCAGCAGCATATAAGTAGCAAGACATCCGGCACGTGGTGCACTTCTTCTTCTTCTTCTTGTAATATTCCGGCAGTTTAGACGCTGTTTAGCGTATATTACTGCCCTCGGCCTGTAAACAGGTCAGATGTTGAACTACATTTTTGCATAGTGTTCCTGTCTGTGTTGTTGTGTTGTGCAGGATAGTCCATGGACATGCCATGGGATAGTCGGGCTACTGGGCTAGGGAGCAGGCGGCCGCGGACGGAGTCTTCTACCAAGATTGTTTGCTGCGAAAACCAACGGATGACGTCACGGGGCATTTGACGTAATGATGACGTCATTGACAATGGTACGTTTTTTTTTCATATTTCGGTGCCTACCCTCTTATTGACGTCACTGGTTCACTGTACAGTTCCATAGTTGCGCATTCAGTTTGGCGACATGTCTCTGTGTATCAGGGCTCGGGACTCGGGACTTGCAATCGGATCGCAGAAGCTGCTCCTACAAAGGGAGCGGCACTTGGGCAGTGAGACGGAAGACAGTAGCGCATCTTTGGAATCAATTGTAGCAGCAAATCAAGTTTTCTTCTCCTCTAGCAGTAAGACGAAGTTAACATTAGCGCAGGTTTTTTTGCGAATCTTGCGGTGTTGGCCAATTTGTATAAAAACAACAAGCCAGTCAATTTTGGGTTTAAAATGCATTGTAACGCGCGTTACTGAGATTTGTACCGAGTTACATATTACCATTTTTTGTTGTAATGCCTTACATTACCGCGTTACAGCAAAACGTAATGCATTACAGTAGTAATGCATTACTGTAATGCATTACTACTGTAACGCGTTACTCCCAACCAAGAATCAGATTTATCCTTCGCAGCTCAACATATCCCATGATTCATTGCGTTTTTTTCAGAGATGGCATACAATAAAATAATTATTATTTTTTATATGAACACACCCATTTTGATTGATTAAATGTAATTTTTTTTTTTTTTTTTTTTTTTTTTTTTTTTTTACAAATATTTGAATAAAAAGTAGGATAATCATGTATTTTTCAATAGCTTCCATGTTATGTGACCCAGTGTCTCCAAATTATTACAGATAATAGTACACAGTCACACAGTTCTTCATTTTCCTCCAAAAGTGCACCAGATAGATGCATTCTGAGTTAAAAAGTACCAAATTTTCTTCCGGGGGAGCATGCGCCCAGACCCCCCTAAGGACTGGGTTCCCTATGTCTCACAAAATCCTGTGGGAAACACTGGTTCATGAATTACATATTAATTGGCAGGCGTTCTTCTGTATGACTGAATGTATAGCTTTTGATACTCTGCGGTAAAAATGGCTCTCCTGTTGACTTTGTCCTGTCAGTGTGGCTCTCCTGAAAAAAATAGTGAATACCACTGCTGTAGATTAAACTAGCCAACGGAGTTTAATGAGCTCAACCTTAAACGTATAGCAGGACAATCTAAAAAACATTAAAGGCCTACTTCACCGGTTTGAATATGAAGGTGTATTGAATTCTGAGATCCTATGTAGTATAAATGTGCAAAAAAAAAAAAATTGGTTCATCCTAGCCTGAGAAAAGGCAGAAAGAGTGTTTTTTTTAACTCTATATTTCTCCTTCTTGCGACATCACAGAAGGAGTAATATAGGGTTAAAAAAAAAACGTACTTGTAAATATTACTGTGATGTCACAGTAAAAGACATCACAGTAATATTTACAAAGTAAGTTTTTTTTTAACCCTATATTTCTCTTTCTGTGATGTTACGAGAAGGAGAAATATAGTTTTTTTTTGCACATTTATACTACATAGGATCTCAGAATTCAATACACCTTCATATTCAAACCGGTGAAGTAGGCCTTTAATGTAGGCCTGGCTGAAAGAATTATCCACGAGCATCAGAACCAGTGGTGTAGTCTACGTGATACGCAGGTATACGCACTAAGAAAGCTCCAGCATTTCCGTATGCCCACTAAGAAATGCGAAATGATACGTAACATTTTCGATAGTGACAGAACTCAACTGTCATACTTTCATTCATAAATTCAACCCGTGCGCTGTGTCCCTGTGGAAGTCGCAACGGACTTATAATAGATGCGGTACCAGGCATTACCCACGGTCCTTTTCATAGCGGACTGTTGGGTAAAAGAAAGGGCGGTGTCCAACCCGAAAATACTGGCAGCGCGACGCAACATTCAGCTCAGTAGTCCCCTCGGGAGACGCGCACGGTGCTGTCGGAGCTCACCAAAAAACGCGCAGGGACTTATTTTCTCCCAATGAGGAAAAAGTAATATTCTCAGTTTGCATAACCGGTCTGATATTCATATTAACTTTTGCGAGCACTTCAATATCGGATCATCAGTGCAGTTTTCATAGGCTATTAGGTGGCGACTGATTCACCCCGTCAACTCATGCACTGAACATGAAAGAAAACCAGAGCCGGCCCGAGGCATAAGCGAAGCGGTTGCTTAGGCCCTCCGCCCTGTGTGTTTGATATTAACATCATATTATGCAAATGTAATGTATCATACAAAAACATTTGGAATACAATGTGTTGGTCTGGATAGTTAATAGACTAATAATTGAATCAGTTCATCTGGGAGGTAATCTGAGGTTAACTGATCACGTCACGTTCACGTCCAAGCACAGTGTGTATTGAGTTTATTTAAAAAAAAAATGGAAATGGGGCTGACTTCAGTTGCCCATGCACTGTGTATAGTCTACAGCCTATTTCAGCCTCGTCTGTGGAAAAAAAGATACAGTAGCTGGACAACAGAGTTCTTCTGCTTCGTTCCTCTCACTGCATTTAAATGCATTCACTATATTACAGAGAAATATGTTCCATAAAAGAAAAGGAGCACCAAGCCCAACCCAGAGGACTCTGCATAATATTTTATTTTAAATTAATATTTTTATGGAAAATCCATGTGTCTTTCTTCAATAGCTTC
>JAOPFK010000189.1:0-46679 GCA_026122265.1 Ammodytes dubius | reverse complement strand
CCACTGCTGTGATTTTAAAGGATCTTGCAGGACCGTAACCTTGGCTTAACAAGAGTGCTCAGGTACACATCATAACTTCTGCCTTCTGTCCCACTCCTGCATGTTAACATTATATACACAACAAAAGGCCATAGACTATCTAAACTACTAACAACAGAACACATCTTCAAATGCAGGCCTGTTTTTCTTTTTAAATGACCTGTTTGATCCCATGATGCACGTCATTGTCAAGTGAGCGTGGCTTTGAATTCAAACAGATCTGAATTCAAATGTTCCAACAGCAAATGGCAGAAGAAGGCTAAAGTGACTTTGCAACTTGAGACCAATCTTGTGTCTCACTTTCACGACACACCTTCCTTTTACTTGAAGCGCGGCTCCTTTGGAGGACATCGTAAATTTGGCACCTCCAGGGCGATGTGTTGAGGAGTTCAAAGAGTGTAGGGGAAAGTGAGTGTTGTTTTTGGGATACAATAACACGCTAGTTGTGTTTGAATGGATTCAATCAGCATGTTGGAACGCAGTGGCCGGACAAGCACTTTGGACCCCTCCCAGAAGCCCCTATAAAAAGGTCTTAATGAGGAGCTGTCAGGGCCTGGGCTGGAGTGGTGGTCTGTGCTGTGATAAACAGATTGGTTCTGATGGGCCAGATAAATGGTAAATGGTAAATGGTAAATGGACTTGTATAGCGCTATATCTCCGTTATTCACAGACTCAGAGCGCTTTACACATTGTTTTTTTGTACACATTCACCCAGTCACACACACATTCATACACCGATAGCAGCAGCTACCACGCAGGGTAGGCTTTAGCACTACGGTGCTAAGCTAACTAAGCTAACTATCGGGAGCAATTTGGGGTTCAGTGTCTTGCCCAGGGACACTTCGACATGTGGCGGGGAGACGGGGGATCGAACCTCCGACCCTGCACACCAGAGGCGAGCTCCCTACCCACTTCGCCACTGCCGCCCCACATGGCCAGGGGAGTGGGCCAGCTTTCAACTATAGAGATGAGAGATTGAGGTCAAACAACAGAGAGGACCCGCGTTGAGAGAGTGTTCAGGGCTGGGTCATTGTAAGGACACTGTCAAAACCTGCTTATAGGCCTACACTTCTTATTCAGTATATATGACGAACCAGTGGCCTTTTTTTCCACGTTTGAAAGTAGACTTGGCTTTGACAGCACATCTCTTTAGAGTCAAAGGTGAGTCAGTGACTGTGGAGAATGCTTGTTGTTCAAATCCCTTTTTGTCAGAATATGTGATTTTCTCCTCACAATCCACTACCTGTCTGTATTGTGTGTGTTCTGTGCACCGAAAAGAAATAAAATATTATTACACAGCCCAGGCTCTGTAGTCATGTTGCTAGATATGGTGGGTCCCCTTTGTTAACATTCCGTTTCTACATGCAAGTTTACAGAGCTTAGGCTGGGTATTAATACCAGTTTTCTTTTTCAGCGCACACAAAGTACAATATTAGATATACAGTACAGGAGATATTCACTGATTCTGACTAAACACGTTTTTTTACAACAAGCGTTCTCCAGAATCGCCGACTCAACCTTTAAGTGCAGTCCTTTGTCTGAAATGGAGCCGAAGACACACACAGAGTAGTAACAGGGTAACAGGATCAGAGCAGGGACTGCCACTTGTAGAGAGCTCATACTTGGATTTTGCATGCGCCATATAACAGGATGAAGCTCAGCCCTGCTATAAAACACTGAGTGAGTGGGGACTTGACAAACGCATGGGTGAGATTTGTGGAAGCCCAGTGTGATCTCTGGAGAAAGCCGTCAAGAACTGCAGACACGGATTTGAAATAGCCCGGCACGACCCCTGGGGAGTGAGGCTTCGTGTGTGGGGTTATAGAGAGGCATCTGGTTCCAAGTCTCATTGGTATAGTTTTATTCTTGTATGGTTTTATTAAAGAGAGGCCTCAAAAACTACTTTAACACAATATCACATCTGGGGGGCCATTTTTCTTTAGCTCCACTTGCAAGTAATGTTTCAATACTATATGCTGTATAATGTGACGTTAGCGACAAATACTTATGAGGACTGCTCAGGGTGGGTATCAGTTTAGTACATTCATTGAGAAAACGGATACTGGGAAATGGGACAGTCTTTAGATAACTTTGGTTTCCTGTTTTGGCTGAGCATTTAGATTACTATCACCGTCCTTCTCCAAACCAGCTGGAGCCTGAGGAGAGTGAGATCATGTTAAATATGTGCAAGATGTACTCCAAGATAATCTCCTGATATGATTTTGCACAGCTTGAATAAATGTGATTCCTTCGAATACACAAGCTATATGACGGCTTTAGAAAAAATAACATAGGAAGATTGACCAGATGTCACATGCGTAAATAACATAGGACGTCATGCCAACTGCACACAGCCACCAGACAGCTGCACAGAGGCGAGAAAGTTGTTGGGATTTGAAAAATTCTGTTTCTGGCTGTCTTTTAAAAAAAATAGTCATACAGTCCCCTCCATAAGTATCGGAACAGTGAGGCCAATTCCTTTATTTTGCTGTAGACTGGAAACATTTGGGTTTGACACCAAAAGATGAATATGAGACAATAGCTCAACATTTCAGCTTTCATTTCCAGGTATTCACATCTGGATCCGATACACAACTGAGAAGATATCTTTATTTGTAAAGGAACACCACATTTTTAGGCGAGCAGAAGTATTGGAACAGATAGACTTTAAATAAATTAAAGTGAATAAAACGTACTATTTTGTCGCAAAACCTTTGCTTGCAATAACCGCATCAAGCCTGTGACCCATTGACATCACCAAACTTTTGCATTCTTCTTTTGTGATGCTTTTACAGGCTTTCACCGCAGCCTCATTCAGTTGCTGTTTTTGTTAGGGGGTTACTCTCTTAAGTCTCCTCTTTAGCAGGTAAAATGCATGCTCTATAGCGTTTAAGTCTGGAGATTGACTTGGCCAGTCTAAAACCTTCCACTTCTTGCCCCTGATTAACTCCTTTGTTGTGTTTTGGGTCATTATCTTGCTGCATGATGAAGGATCTTCCAATCAGTTTGGTTGCATCTTTCCTTAAATTGTCAGACAAAATGTTTCTGTAAACTTCTGAGTTCATTTTGCTGTTGCCATCATGTGTTACATCATCAATGAAGAATAATGAGCCCGTCCCAGAAGAAGCCATGCAAGCCCAAGCCATGACATTGCCTCAACCGTGTTTCACAGATGCGCCTGTATGTTTGGGATCATGAGTAGATCCTTTCTTTCTCCAAACTTTAGCCTTTCCATCACTTTGGTAAAGGTTCATCTTGACAACAACACAGTAACACATGATGGCAACAGCAAAAGGAACTTAGAAGTCTACAGAAACATTCGGTCTGCCAATTTAAAGAAAGATGCAACCAAACTGATTGGAAGATGCTCCATCATGCAACAAGATAAGGATCCAAAAAAACTGCAAAAACAACAAAGGAGTTCATCAGGGGCAAGAAGTGGAAGGTTTTAGACTGGCCAAGTCAATCTCCAGACTTAAACGCTATAGAGCATGCATTTTACCTGCTAAAGAGGAGACCGAAGGGAGTAACCCCCCAAAACAAACAGCAACTGAATGAGGCTGCGGTGAAAGCCTGGAAAAGCATCACAAAAGAAGAATGCAAACATTTTGTGATGTCAATGGGTCACAGGCTTGATGCAGTTATTGCAAGCAAAGTATTTGCGACAAAATATTACGGTTTATTCACTTTAATTTATTTAAAGTCTATCTGTTCCAATACTTTTGCTTGCCTAAAAATGTTGTGTTCTTTTTCAAAAAATTATATCTTCTTAGTTGTGTATCAGATCCAGATGTGAATACCTGGAAATGAAAGCTGAAATGTTGAGCTATTGTCTCATATTCATCTTTTGGTGTCAAACCCAAATGTTTCCAGTCTACAGCAAAAATAAAGGAATTGGCCTCACTGTTCCGATACTTATGGAGGGGACTGTATATGCCTATCTTGTGGGTCTGTCTCTCAGACTCTAGGTCAGCCTTGGAGCCTGTTAGGAGACACTTAGGTCAGTTGTATAGATAAAGTCTCATCTCCTTAGACTCCAGAATGTTGTGGTTCACTGTGTTCAGCTCTGAACCAAAACATTGGTACGCTTGGTGCCCGAGCCGGGGAGGTGATAGAGATAGCGCGAGGTTAAAACACAGCTCTAAGCATGAGTTTGTCAGAATTGAAGTGCAAGTCACTAGAGTTGCAGTCCGGTTCTCCTTGGCCAAGTCTGTAATAAATATTGCTTCATAATTCATCCAAGTCTCCTGAAATATTCTTCCACCTGAGTTGACCTCCAACCTTAAACAGAACTTCCATCACACTGAGTAGTTCAAGCGTAGGTCACAAAAATCCTGTTTGGCTGAAATGATTATCGTGCAAATGATCTGCACATCATCACATAATACAACACTGTGTTTTTTTCTTTTATTTTGATAAAGTAGGACACTGTGTAGAATGCAAACTGTTAGGTAGTTAGTCGTATCATAATGCAATGCAACTGCTGATGTCCGAACTGGCAAATTTTGGTTTGTCCTTGAACGGCACCATTTAACTGAGGGGAGAGAAAAAAACGCGATGGAGAAATTGAATTTGTGGAATGTTTGTGATTCAGTCAGTGTGTTGCTGGCCGAAACTTTTTTTTTTTTTTTTTTTTGGTGAATAGATGCATGAAAATGACTTCCAGACTAATTCTACTCAGATGGTAATGTATATTGAAAAGTAGAATATTTTTGTGGAATATCGCTGACTGAGACTGGGAGACTTAAAAAGCTTTGGAAATAGCTGCGTCTCCCTCTCTGAACAACTTACTGTATATGTGCAGCATGTTGCAATTAACGTCTGGCACCAACTCAACTGCACATTCTTATTTCCTGCAGAAAACACAGGACACTGAGGTGCTGAGTGTATGTCCTCTGGACTTTATTATATACAGAGAGATACTAAAATACTTGGATCAAAGCATCAATGCGGCATCACTCAATCTTTTTTTGCCAACAGTACAGAAACCCACATAAGAGAAACAACATTGTCTTTGGTGTACCGTACAGGATTGAATAGAGGGGTTGACCTTCACATGGGCCTCAAACTGCAGGTTGATTTGCAGGGCCTTTAAGTGAACTGGGAAGAGAAGGGAAGTGGGTGGTGTTGTGCTCTGGAATGTCCATTAGCCAGTCACTGTAAGGGGGACAGAGTGCCCCTGCCCCTTTCATTGCTTCTCTTACTAAATGGGTCAGGAAACCAAAGGCCCTTTTTAAAAGCAATTGTTAAAATGCTCAGTGGACTGTTTTATAAGAATAATATCTGCAGAAATCAAGGCTTAAAAAGACCCAGGGGAACTTCACCTGCTGTGTTCCATCTGAATGTGCCTAGGCATATCCACCGGTGCCGAGGCGTCTGTTAAATCACAACCAAGAGGATAAACAACTGCAGCTAAAGGTGATTTCAGGTATTCTGGAGAATGCTTGTTGTCAGAACCACTTTTGTTAGTGAATATCTCCTCACGATGCGTTACCTGTCTGTACTGTGTGCACACTGAACAAAAAAAAAATCCAGTTTCCATACACAGCCTAGGCTCTGTAAACTGGCATGTTGCTCGGTGAGTCCCCCTTTGTTTACATACCCTTTGTTTACACACCAGTTTACAGAGCCTAGGCTGAGAGTAGGAGATATTCACTTGACAACAATAGTTCTCTGTAGCTGATGTTTAATTTGCCTTTTCTCCAGGCTCTTATTTCGTAAAGAAGAAATAGAATCAGACTTTACACTTTAATTAATAAAAGAAAGCGACTCGCTAAAACATTTTTTAGAACCGATTTGGCCAAAATAAAACATGACAAATTCTGGGCCAACAAGGGCAGTAATGGCTCTTCTGTAATTGCCAGTTTGTCATCTGGTCTAAGTGGCTGGCTGACCTGTATTGTTTGGCAGCCCAGTACGTTTGGAATGATAAAAAGAGCAGGGCATTGACTGACATGTCCATGTGCCACTTAACAGGATGCTGGAGACTTTTATCCCCCTGTACTGATTGAGATTAATAGCAAGTTGTTGACTACTTAGGAATAATAAGTGAGAAAGGAATTCAGCCAATTCTAATGGATATTTGCTGTTTGGATGTGTCAAATGGCAACTGTTTGCTAATTCACTAGCCATATAAACTTTATAAGGACATAATAAGGCAATAGTGTCTGATGTAACATTGTTGAGGGGTTCTGCCTAAATGTGGCAAAAGATATTTTTATAAATGTTTTATTTAAAGCTGAATTAGCTGATATTAGCTGAGTTAATATCATCATATGAAGTTCTGAGGGTGATTGCGTTAAGCAGTTGCCTATTTACACATCCTGCAGCCATAGAGTAACTAGAATTCAGCCTGGCATTAATATTCCTCTGCCAGGCATACAATTGCCTAACGGTGAAAGTCCAGTGAGTGGTAGGCAATGTTTTAAAGAAGGTAAAGCTTCTTTCTAGCTACAATATGGTAAGGTCACTGAGACCTCACAATATGGTAGGTTGCAGTAACCTTTGACCTCCAAAATCTATTCAGTTCATCTTTGAGTCGGAGTTGACATTTGTTCAAACTTTGAAGAACATCCCTAAATAAAGCATTCTTGAGATACTGTCTTCACAATATGTGAGGTCATAGTGCCCTTGACCTTTGACCTCCAAAATCTAATCAGTTCATCCTTGAATTAGAGAGGTCTGAAGAAAATCCCTAAAAAGGTCAGTACGGCAAAACATTTTGGCCTTTGGCTACCGTCGGCGCCGAGGCATAGAAATAGCATGCATTTGGAGTTATGTCATTATTACTATGACCATGCAATAAGTTTATGATAATTTGAGTAAAACTCACTCCCTGCGTTCTAATCCCCACACTTTCTTCTATTTAGTATGGTAGATAAAAAAGATTTAGGATGTCCCGATTCAGATTGGGTCAGATTTAGGTTACAAATATCTGAATGCCCTCCTCCTAATATCTGGCCGATATTTTTAGTGTTGAAATCAACATACTATTTGGGGGATTCTGACCCACAATCCAGTGCGCACAGGAAGTGAAGTCACATTGACGGAGGCTTGGTAGGAAAACAACCAGGAATGCGATGACATATAAGCAAGAGGCAAGATCAATGTTATGATGAAATAAATAAGCAAAAATATGTCCTAATTGTGTTCCTACTGCATGATAACTAGATAACTAGATTATTTGTATGATCAGCTGTAATATATAGAATAGAAAAAAATAGTACCTGCTATTTGGAACAAAGGGACTATTTATATTTTAAGAACAATAATAACTGTATGTTTGAACTAGTTATATAATTCAGACATGGTCATTTTTCATAAATAAATGTGGTTTTACTCACAATATCACAAAATTGGGGTTGGGGTTCTGGCATAGCAATCTATGGTTGGTTTCTGAATCTGTAGGGAAACAGTGGGTGGGGGGTTGGAAGGCTGGGCCATGTTTTTGTCGGGGGCCACATAGTGGGTCAGTCCACTAGGTGACCCTTTTCACATTACACAATTGATTCATTTGATCCATTGTTGACAACAAAATGTTATTTTTGTGCAGCTTTAAAGCATTATTCCGTCATTATAGTTGAAGTTTAGACGTACTCTACATTTGCTTTAACTTTTTACATTATCTTAAATTGTAGATAATTTTATTTTGTGTCCTTTACAATACATAATGCAATCACTACCATGAATTGTATTGAAATGTATAGACACACTTTAATTTTGAATTCAGGAAGTTGATTTGTATCACAAATATTATCTTTGTATCATGTTTTCCACACCTAGATTTTAACTTAAAAAAATATTTTTCTTTATACGAGTGATTGCTTAGTTGAACGCCACTATTTGCACCCATTTGGTTAATCAGCTTCTGATATCATGAAATATGCATGGGCGAGCAGCAGGTGCTCTGCGGGGAGCTTTGGTTTCCTGGGGATGTTGCTCTAATGGGAGCAGGCATCCAAAGTATGTGTCGCTCCAAATGGGCTCCCTGTGTCTTCAGCCTTCTATACACTGCAGCAAAATATCAAGTCTTCACATGGCAGCTCAAAGTTTCAGGCTGTGAAAACTCTAGAAACAAAAGGTTACTTCGGACATCCGTGACTTAAGGCAGGTGCGTAGGAGAGGGTAAAGTAAATCCAGAAAGAAAGGTTTCCGCACATTGTCTTACTTATTAAATATATATTTTGTTCAGTGGCAATACATATCAGTGCTGTTAAATTCTGAAATCAGCCCTAAATTCCTCTGTTCTACAGCTGGTCATAAAAATAATCTAGTTAGCATACAGTATGCTACTATTGGCACATACTTTTACTTATTTATTTAATCATAACATTGCGCCTTGATCTTGCCTCTCTTGCCATCCATTGTATCCTGTTTGCATCCCTGGTGTTTTCATACGGAGGCTCTGTCGATGTGATTTCACTTCCGGTGTGCACTTGATTGTGGGCCAGAATGGCCCAAATAGCCTACTGATTTCAACACTAAAAATTCTCCCCGGACTTAAAGGCATCTGGATATTTTTAAGCATGCTAAATCTGACCACAAGAATTGGGACATCCTATATATTTTTTCTACCATACTAGATAGCAGAAGGAATGGGTGTTGGAACGCAGGGAATGAGCTACTCGTTACCTCAAATGTTCCTCCCACCTTTGAACCCTAGTGGTTCTGAAGCCCCCCCCCATGTTGACAGGAAGATGCATTCCTGTCGTGAGCTGATGAATGGACCCCTCAAGTCAAGTGAACATCCCACGACCTCTGTTGTCTTCTCCCCCTGTGTGGTGATGGAAGCAAAGCGCTAAGCCAGTGGACAAAGCCAAGCCTTTAGCAACAAAACCAACACACCTGGAGTATAGAGTCAGCTGTTCCTTCTCTCATGCAGCCAGACAACAACTCTATTGCCATGTTCATCATGAAACAATACTCTTGACATGTATCTTGATTTAAAAGAAAAGATCAGTCAAAAAAATAGTGTTGCTGTTGGAAAAGTTCTGTTAATGTCACATATTATCTTGTTGGCTTTGGATCTGAAAGTTCCTCCCCACTAATGTTGGGATAAGGCAGTTAAAGATGGTCGTATAGAATAAATATACAGATGCAAGCAGACAATGTTTAGTCGAATAGACACCTACATGTACATTTTGGACCTGTTATTCATACTAGTTTGAAAGAAGACATGGTATTGAAGCCATATAGCGAAATATCTCCAAACTGATGAGTGCTTAAAATTCAAAAATAAATTCCTGCCATGTCTTGACTTCTATCCTCTATCCTTTTATGGTTCTCAGTTGTAAAAAACAAAACAAAAACATGTTCATTTTGCCTTTGTGTGGTGTTTTGTCCCTTCATTTAACAGCAGTATAGCAGCTATTCAAAAGAGTAACCCCTTGAACATCACAAATGTCAAACCAATCAATGGTCACGCTGGAAGTCAACAGTGCACCATTGTTTTATGAAGCACTGAAGCCCTGTTTGAAACATCAGTTTGAAATAGGACAAAGGATCTCTTCCCATATGTGCAGCAGACCCACATGAGCCGGCCTCCAGCACCTCACCTCTGTCTGCCAGAGAGAGTAGAGCAGGGACAGAGAGGAGAAACTAAAACATATCAACTCAAAGCTGCTGTTGTTCACGTGAAGCTTCCTGTTATTACACAAGCATGGGGGGGATGATCATTTTTGTTCCAGGCAGTCCCCAAATAATGTTTGCAGTCTTAAAGGTGCAGTCAGCAATTCTGGAGAATGCTTGTTGTTAATTTAACTTTTTGTCAAAATTAGTGAATATCTCCTCTGATCCAGTGCCTGTCCATATTGTGGATATATAAACAAAGGGGCACGCATTAGCTCTTACCATGCCAGCTTACAGAGACTACACTGTGTATTCACACTGGATTTTTCCCCCCAGCGCATGCGAGTACGGACAGGTAGAAAATGGTGAGGAGATATTCACTGATTTTGACAGAAAAATGATTTTCTCCAAAATCACTGACTCCACCTTTAACAATGAAACCCAGTGGGCCAGATCTGTTCTGCCCGACCGGTCCCATAGGTCATCCTGTGTCTGTGTTTGGCTTAATGATGATGATGATGATTAGCCCCATGGCAGACAAACATGGCAGAAATGAGCCTGTGCAAAAACATCTGTCTGACAGTGGAAATCCCATTACTTTTGTGGAGTGTCGGTGGGTAAATGCGAATTCAAAACATGCCGGTGTGACGTCTTTTGCTCCAAGACATTCAATCATGATGATACAAAGGGCTCTCAGATGACAACAATGCACCGGAGGCAGCCATGTTGGAGGTCCTCAGCTGAGGGACACAACAACACAGAACATCTGCTGGTGCCTCTGAATAAGCATCTGTGACGGGCACAGCAGGATTAGGTAGTGTTGTCCTGGTGTTTAGTGGAAGCTCATGCTAATACTAATGATGCACTACAGACACTTTGATTCATCATGTTTTTAAGAAATTAAACGTATCATATCAGACAGTCAACAACACATGAACGAATCCTTCTGTAATAATCTTCTGAATAGAGCTAAGAATGATTATGTAAGTGCTATTGAAGTTGAGTTTTTTGGTTATGAGTATTGAAAAGAAAATTGTTAAAAAATTATGTGTCATCGTTAAAGATGGGTGTAGTGGAGAGATATGAAGCTTAACGAAAGTTCTGACAGGAGGACTGACTATCTGCACCGTGTTCTTTATTTCAGATTCCTTCCTCAGTCCATTCACGGTCTCACCTAGTTACTGCTTCAACCAAATCAGCTCATCATGGGAGGTTCCCTCTATTAGCTCAAACCCGCTCAAATCACGTTCACCTTAACATCTGTGGGCCAATCACTTTGTTCCTGTCAACGTTTTGGGGAAAAACTCTTTAGTTTTGTGGCGACTGTGGCTCAGGTGGTAGAGCGGGTCGGCTGATGATCAAATGGTTGGAGGTTCGATTCCCGCCCTGCCACTTGTGTCATGGTTGTTATGTCCTTGGGCAAGACACTTCACCCACCTTGCCTCGTGTGAATGTTGATAGTAAGCCTGCTATCGGTGTATGAATGTGTGTGTGAATGGTAACGTGGGAATTTTTCATTTCATTTTTTCATTTAACTTTTATTTATCCTCGAGAGACCAATTGAGGGGTGACCCTCATTTACAATGATGTCGAGTTCAAAGCAAATTCAAAGGAAAAACAACAATACATAAACAATATTCAATGCAAAAACATCAAATACACAACAACAGGTGAAGAGAAAAAAAAACTATTGAAACATTTACATAGTGGTGAAGAGTGGCAGCAATTAAAATTAAATGGGTGAAAGTACAATATAGTCTAATTAAAACAGTTACAGGTAGATTTTGGCAGATTTAAGATAGTTTGTTTAAATTGGTTAAAAGATATGAAGGTATTTAGTTTAATTTGTTGCTGTAAGTTGTTCCAGGAGTCGGGGGCACTGAAGCTAAAAGCTGTCTTTCCCAGCTCAGACCGGGCTTGTGGGACATAAAGCATAAGCATGTCAGTGGAGCGGGTCTGATAAATGGAATGGGAACAGGTCTCCCTTGAAAAAGAGTATCCGGTCTCAATGGGATTTACCTATATAAATAAAGGTTAAAAATAAAAAAAACGTTTAAAACCATCCTCAAATTGCTATCAGTTTTCATTTCAGCGATCGATGCAATTTCAATGACGGATGCAACCCTCCTCCACCCCATTCACCTCCAGTCCTCATCACATCATTATCAGCATCATCCAGACCTTCAGCTCTTCACTGCCACCGGGGGGCCTAAATGTACATCTTGGACCTTGTATACTAGTTTCAAAGAAGAAGCAAACAAGACAAAAATCTTAAAATTGACCAGTGCTTGAAAAAACTACATTTTAGCCTGCAGTGGTGAGAACCTTAATAACCAAATAATTAGCTTTGTTAGAAAAAGGGAAGTCAATCTATTCAATCTATCTATAAAGCAAGAAACGTCTGTCTGTCTGTGTGTCTGTCTGTGACTCGCATATCTCTCTCACTGTTAGTCAGATCGGCCTGAGCTTCTGGATATGGCTAGCGCACGGCACAAAGGTGTGCATCCTTGATGGATTATGAAGTTTTGGACCAAATATGTAGAATATATCATATTTATATCATGCTGGGGCACGGACGTAATTTGGGGGGGGGGACACAGGGGACATGTCCCCTGCACTTTTTCAAAAGGCCGTTTTGGTCCCCTGCACTTTTTACCGTCCAAAAATAATGTTGCACTATAGTAAACGGAGACATGTCAAGCACTAGGACCAAGCGGAAAACCGCCGCTCAAGCTGAAGCCTGTTTCCCTGAGTTTAGACCGCCCACAAGCTCCTCGATTGGCTCTGCCGTTTCTTGTGTGATTGGCCGTCCCCGCTGTCACTCCATCTTGTGTGCACACTCAGTACACCCAATACATCCATGATGAGTACACCAGTCTGCTAGTTGTCCAGAGGGGTATACTACGAAGCGAGATTAAGGGCTGAGCGAGGTCGGTTGAGTCTAAAGCCAGCATTTTCAGTATCACGAAAGGTTTATCAGTATTTTCCGCTGCTCTCAGTGTATAGCTCTTACCCCATGATATGAATATCAGAGGTTTCATTTACATTAATGTTTGAATCGTGTCCATGTGCGTGCGTGTGTGCGCGTGCGTGCGTGTGTGTGTGCGTGCGTGTGTGTGTATGTGTGTTGGGTAATTAGGCGCCGACATGTCTAAAAGAAGAAAAGTGGATATAAGAGACTTCTTTAGAAGTCAAAGTGTAAGTTACTCAAATAAATGCATTACACCCATAGATAGTAATTACACCCATCCTGCAACACCTTCACTGGCTCCCAATAAAGCAGCATATCCACTTCAAGATCCTCCTCATCAATTAGCTACAAAGATCTCAATAACCTTGTGAAGTGTCTTTGAGTTTTATTGAAAGTGCTGATAAATAAAATGCATTATTATCATCATTATTAGTTTAATTTCAAGAATTTTTTGGAGAGTGCGCATTTTTCTTGGTTTTTCATTAGAGTTTTATTAAAAATGTGTGTCCCCCCCATTTCTTCTGAAATCAAAATTTCGTCCTTGGCTGGGGGCGAATACATGCGCACACGTAAGGCCACAGTAACGACGGACATGAAGTAGTCTCCGGCTAAACCCCGCCTCCCTCTGGTTTGATTGGCTGCAGCGACCAACGCTTGAAATGAGTGACGAGCGGGACACACACAGCAGACCTGCTTCTTACGGGCAATGCACTAGTATTTATAATGTAAGCACAGTGGTGCTCTTAAAGCGAGCCAGAATCCAACCAAAGCACATTCTGTGATAATCTGTGCTAGGTCTTATAAGAATTTCAGCGACAATGCTTTTTTAAAAGATGTCAAGTATGCTCAATGGACTAAAGTCTGTGTTGAACCTGATGCTGAAAAATCGTTAAATATTTTTATGGATTTGTTCGTACCCATTGTAAACAAACATGCACCACTTAGGAAATTCACTGTCAAGCCTAATGGAGCTCCCTGGATTGATAATGAGTTAAAGAACTTAATGAAACAAAGAAATGAGCTAAAAAGATGCTTTATTGCCTCTGGTTCAGTCAATGATAAAAGTGCATATTGTAAAATAAGGAATCTAGTTACAAAAGTGAACAGAGAAAAAAAGAGAGAATTTTATCGGCAAAGGATTGATAGAGCCCAACATGACAGTAAGAAATTATGGAAAGTGATGAATGATATTATGGGTCGGAGTACTAATGCTTCTGCATCCTTCATTGAAACTGATAATGGTGTATTTATTTCTAAGCCTAAGGATATGTCAAATTACCTAAATAAGTATTTTGTGGAAAAAGTTGAAACATTGAGGGGGGGCTTTTGTAGAAATGTAAACAACAAATCATGTATGCTCATTGATGATCTAATAATGAGAGGCAAACAGTGTACTTTTGAGTTCAATTCGGTTGAACTCAAGGAGGTTAGAAAATTGTTACAATCCATTTCTAAAGACAACTCTGCTGGTACAGATTGTATTGATGGTAAATTACTCAGAATAGCTGTTGATTATATAGCTCTTCCTGTATGTCATATATTTAATTCCTGTCTGTCTAATGGAACCTGCCCTAAAATCTGGAAAGAAGGAAAAATTATTCCCATACCAAAAGATACAAAATCTACATTCAGTGGTCCGAACTGTAGACCTATAACAATCCTACCTGTTTTGAGTAAAATTTTAGAAAGGATTGTATATAACCAAATCCATGACTATATGTCTAAGAATAATTTGATAAGTAATGCACAACATGCCTACAGAGAGGGTCATTCCACCTGCACAGCCTTGGTAACAATGACTGATGATTGGTTAAGGGGGATTGACAATTCATTGTTATCTGGTGCTGTCATGTTGGACTTCAGCGCTGCATTTGACCTAATTGACCATAAGTTGTTGATTGAAAAACTCACGCATTATGGTTTTGGACCTATGGCAACCTCTTGGTTTGAAAACTATTTATCTTTCAGAACTCAACGGGTTTTCTTGAATGGTACTCTGTCCAACAGCATTAACATTGACTGTGGTGTGCCGCAAGGAAGTTGTTTGGGTCCGCTCTTATTTTCAATTTTTACGAATGATCTCCCGCTTGTTATTAAAGAATCCACTATGGTTTTATACGCTGACGATTCTACACTGTACTATTTGTATTTGTATTTTATTGGGATCTCCATTAGCTGAGGCCATAGCCAAAGCTATTCTTCCTGGAGTCCACACAACACCTTTGCATCTATACACTGCAGTGCATAATTACATTAAATAATGATCACCATGACAAAACAGTGATAACGGAAATGGTAACAAAAGTAATAAAAATAACTCTACAACAGTCAAAATTAAATAAAATAAAAATAATACAAAATTAACAAAACACAGGACCTAAATTATTCACAGAAACATAGAGATAAACTTATATAAACATGACAGGTATAATTGATGGTCAGACCAGACAAAAACATATATAAACAGAAACAATTAATGATGATTATACTGATGGGAGTGGCATCATTGGTTAGATATTAGCCACTGCAGAGAGCTGCTCGACTAGTAGATGTTTTTTAAGAAATAGTTTGAATCGATTTTTGCAATTTTCTTGAATAATATGTCCAGGCATGGTGTTCCATTTACTCATGGCTCTATATAATACAGTACTCTTCGCTCTGTTTGTTTTCACCTTAGGTAGTGTGAATCTTCCTTCCATCGCATGCCTGGTGTTATAATTGTGTTTATCAGAACTGAAACTTAAACATTTATACAATACCCTCGGCAATTTAGTCACTGAAATTTTCCTCGTAAAATTAAGCAAAGAGGCAGTAAATCTATTCTTAACACTTAACCAGGATAGAAAGTTGTGCATTATTTTCACATTACTCCTATAGGAACACCTTAATAAACAGCGTGCAGCCTTATTCTGAGCAATTTGCAATTTTTTTATATGTGACATGGCAGCTCCTGACCAAACCTCTGAGCAATAGTCCAGATGAGCTAAGACAATTGTTTTAATGACATTTCCCATTATATTCTTTGGTAAAAAATGTGAACATCTCCGTATAACTGAGAGACCTCTGCCCATTTTAACTACCACCTTACCAATGTGTTGAGCCCAGGATAAATTACTGTCTACAATTATGCCAAGAAGTTTGGTCTTTTGAACTTGTTCAACTGCCATACCCTTAATGTACAAATTCAACTTGGGATCATTTGATAACAGATGTTTTGTCCCAAATACAAGGCTTTTTGTTTTAGAAACATTAAGAACTAGTTTGTTATGTGTTACCCAGTCCAATACTAACTGCAATTCATTGTTCAAGACATTATTAAGCATTTCAATTGTGGACTCTGACACATATATTGTTGAATCATCAGCATACATCGCTATTTTTGCATTTGTTACAGTTAAAGGTAGTTCATTTGTTAATACAGAAAATAGCAGTGGTCCCAGGCAACTTCCTTGTGGAATTCCACAGTTTAATGATTTGAACTCAGAGAAATGTCCGTTGAAGTACACTGTCTGTTTCCTATTAGCTAAGTAATTTCCTAGCCAGAGTATTGCAGTTGAATTGAAACCATATCCTTTAAGTTTTTGCAATAGCAGATTGTGATCAATTATATCAAAAGCTGCACTGAAATCTAACAGTACAGCACCTACTAAATTCTTGTTATTGATTTCTCTATGCCAATCATCAGTCATTTGAATAAGGGCTGTGCTAGTGGAATGCCCGCCTCTATGATCAAACCGAGATCTGCGCTGGTTTTAATAGACATTTTAATGTTGCTGGCCATATCTTCAAAGAGGACAACTCTAGATCTTCTCTAGCAGACAACCAGCTACCCCTTGAACAGGTTCATATGCCTACCACCAATGATGTTCCTCAGCTTTCTTTTATTCCTGTGTCCTCCAGTATGGTTCTTGATGCTCTCTTAAGCATTGACCCCAAGAAATCCACTGGAGAAGACAACCTAGACCCATTCTTTCTCCAGCTTTCAGCCCCTGTAATTGCAGAGTGTCTTACCCACATTTTTAATCTTTCTATATCTTCCGGCGTTATTCCAAGGATCTGGAAATCAGCTTGTGTCCTTCCTTTGTATAAAGCGGGAGAAAAAACTGACCCTAATAACTATAGGCCAATATCCAGACTGTCATGTCTGTCAAAAACGCTGGAATCCCTTATTAATAACCAATTGAAAACATTTCTCTCAAGTCACACTATTTTATCTGTTCACCAATCTGGTTTTAGAACTAACCATAGCACTATCTCTGCCATCACTCTGGTTACTAACAATATTGTCTCTGCCTTAGATAATAGTAAACACTGTGCTGCCCTCTTTATTGATCTCAGTAAAGCCTTTGATACAGTAGACCATTCTTTACTATTAGATAAATTGGCTAACATTGGTCTTAGTGAAAATGCGTGTAGCTGGTTCAGTAATTACCTTTCTGACCGATCTCAATGTGTGAAGCTAGGTAATATCCAATCTGGTTTCTTACCCATAACCAAAGGTGTTCCACAAGGTTCAATTTTAGGTCCGGTGCTATTCACCATCTACATCAATGATATTGTGTCTCTTGTCAGTGGTTGTCAAATCCATTTATATGCTGATGACACCATTTTGTATTGTGTTGCTGACTCTGCAAAGTCAGCTATTGAGAACCTGCAACTGTCCTTTAATGCTCTTCAGAATGCTCTTATTTCACTTAAACTTGTCCTTAACCATACTAAAACTAAATTCATGTTGTTCTCTAGGGCTAGAGAATTGGACAACAGTGCATGCATCTATGCTGTAAACGGTTCTTTGATCGAAAAAGTCTCTGAATATAAGTACCTTGGTATCTGGCTAGATGAAAAACTCTCTTTTACATTTCACATAAAAAATCTTGTCTGTCGTCTGCGACAAAAGATTGGATATTTTTATTGGAATAAAGCCACCTTCCCGTTGTTTAGTAGGAAAAGGATTATTGAGGCAGTTTTTATGTCTGTCCTTGATTACGGTGATGTGGTTTATCGGCATGCATCTCGTTCATGCCTTAAACTCCTAGACTCTGTATTTCACTCTGCTTTGAGATTCATTACAGGAGATGCTTATGATACACACCATTGTGTTTTATATGAAAAGGTTGGGTGGTCCTCCCTTAAGGAGAGACGTGATGCACATTGGCATATTTTTATATATAAAGCTCTGACTGGAAAGCTACCACTCTATCTGACAGAAATGCTGCTTAGTTCAGATGGGCTTTATCAAACCCGCTCAACTGACATGATCATGTTATATGTCCCCTATGCCCGGTCTGAGCTTGGTAAAACCGCTTTTAGCCATAGTGCCCCTGACTCCTGGAACAGCCTACAACATACAATTAAAATAAATACACTCATATCTGTTAACCAATTTAAAAGTATTATTTTGAATCAACCCCTCTACACTTGTAACTGTTTTAATTAGGCTTTTATCTCTTTCATTCAATTGATCTGAATGTTTTAAATTGTTGTTGTCTGTGTGTGTGTGTGTGTGTGTGTGTGTGTAAACTTGTTATGTATTCTCATTGTATATTGTGTATCTGTACAAACTCAACGTCATTGTAAAAGAGGGTCACCCCTCAATTGATCTTTCGAGGTTAAATAAAGGAAAATGAATGAATAAGCATGTTGAAAGCATCTACATGTTCTGAATGCACCTTCTGAATGCACCTTCTGTTATTCTGCATCTACATGCTGTAAACTTAAGACCGTTCTGTCACAAGATCTGAAAGCAGTGGCCAATTGGGTTACTGCAAATAGACTTGTTTTAAATCTATCAAAAACTGTCAGCATTGTCTTTGGATCACGGCATAATCTAGCCAGTCAGCCTATGCTTGATCTGCAGATTTTGAGTCAGCCAGTGAAGCAGGAGAGTAAGTTAAAGCTTCTGGGACTGTCTATTTGTAATACTCTGTCCTGGACTGATCATGTAAGGCAGATAGCTGCTAAGATGAGTAGAAGCATTGCTACAGTCAGGAAATGTGCCACCTACTTACCAGTTACTTTACGGAGACAAGTTGTTCAAACATTAGTATTATGCCATCTCGACTATTGTTCTGTTATTTGGGCCTCTGCCTCTAAGACTGACTTAAACAAACTACAAACTGTACAAAACAGGGCTGCAAGACTTGCTCTTGATAGATCTTACCAGGCCCGGTTCCAGAACAGAATGCCTTAGGGTGCATCTGAGATTACAGGGGGTGCACCAGTACTACACTAAAACCAGCTACCCAGTTCAGACTTCGCTTTTTACACAGGCCTTTCTACCAGTAGATAGTCAAGCACTTCTGGGCAGTGGCGGAGCCAGAACATTTTCATTGGGGTGGCCAGGATGGGGCCAGTGATAATTTTTGGGTGGCAAGCACAAGGGCTTAGGTTTCGCTTCAACATAAGTGGGGGTCTGGGGGTACTCCCCCAGAAAAAAATGTGCTTCGAACACACCATTTTGTGCATTCGGGTGAATTTTTATGTACTTATTTATGCCTTCTGTATTTAATTATTTATGGTGGACATGTCTTTTTCTGTTTCTGTTAAAGGAAAAGACAACAGGCTCACAGTGACGTTAATATAATGTTATAAAAAGCAGCAAGGCTCTCAGGCATTCTGTATTGCTTTCAAATATTTACTCTACTGTATTGATCAAAACTATTTTTTTTAGAACTCACTATTCATGACACAGCAGCAGTGTGAAATATTATGACACTTTAAATTTTAAAATCATAGGGGAATATGTATTAACAATTAGGAAATATCAATGTTTCAACATCCTGAACTGTTATTTTTACCTCTTTTGGGGAGAATAGTGTTTCTTACTTTTTGAGAAAAAATGTAGGCTCTCTTCTGATTATTGGGGGGGGGACACGTCCCCTGTGCCCCCTCCCCCCGCCCCCTCCCACCAAATCTACGCCTATGGGCAAGCATGAGTCTGTGAGTTGCTGAAAAAAACTGCACCACAGCTGCCACCGAAATGTTCAATTTGCATCAAAGCCCTAATAATCATAAAAACAAGAGGCTTTATTTAAACGATATCCATGTTTAGGTGGTGATTGTATTGTTTTCGGCTGTAGACTGAAACTAACGGAGGGAAGCGGCTCACTCTATTTTCTCTCGTCGCGCTGTCAGTTTGCCGACATTGCTCTGTGTTTTCATTCTCGTGAAATGCAATCCGATCGCGGAAGCCTCCCCTGAACAACGTTAGCGGACATGAGATCCCCGGCGGCCGGTTATCATTTTAGCCGTTAAGCCACAGAGCTTTTCTCACCAGCAAGGTGATGACACCCTTACCCACAGTCACAGTCTCACCCCATGTTTCACCGGGTGAATCACTGCTTAGCTCGCGCAAGGCTTTTGTGTTTCGGTTTAACATTAGTCTTGGGCGAGCGAGTGTTTTAACTTTATGCTGAATAACCATTGCACTGCAATCGCTGAAAGCGAAATAGTTCAGGCGGGGGCGGGGCGCACTAGTAGAGATGGGTTCGCTATCTTAGCCACAGTTGCCAGTCGAATAATGATAACGTATCGGTTTAGTGAACAAAATAAATGCAGAAAACAGCGGTATTTAATGGAAATGGTCAAAGGTTAATTACAATTTGTTTTGTGAGCAAGTATTTTATTATTTTTATCATATTTATTAAAAAAAATTCACTCCCTCCTTTTTTCATTTGAGGGTGCAAACAATTTTTTTGAGGGTGCAATGCATGCTCATGCACCCCCGTAGAACCGGGCCTGGATCTTACAGATCAAATATAGATCGGATGCATTCTGATCTTAAGTGGCCTAAAGTTCTGGATACGTTATCCATTAGGTCCTTGGTATTTATTAAGAATGTAATTTCCACTCATGTTCCTAGAGTTCTTTTTAACAAGGTTGGTTTCTGCTCTGTTGCTCACTCATACGGTACTAGATCTGCAACAGCAGGACAAGTTGTGCTCCCACACTGTAGAAGGAATGCAATGAGGAGGACATCCTTCTATAGACCCATTTCTTTGTGGAATGTACTTCCTTCGCACATTCGTGTTATACCTGTGAAGAGGGAATTCAAGAGGCAAATTAAATCCTATTTTATTTATGGTAAATAGAAACTCGGGACTCTGGCTTGGCTTGGTGCTCAATGTATTGTGTGTTGATGTGGGTGTTTGCACGCTCTGAGGCGCCCAGATGCCCATTTATTTATTTGTTTGTTTGCAACTGTTGTTGTGCCTACACAGAGTGTCTCATTTGAAATGTTGTAATGGGTTAAGACTGATGCCACAGCGCATTCCAAGAGACTAAAGTCTAACGCATGTTTACATAAGTTTCTCTGTAGAGTCAACCATCCCAGACCCCTGTGGAGGTCATAAACTAATTTAAGATGGGATAGTCCATTCTAGGAGGTTGGTTAATCCAACCAGACCTTTGGGACAGGATGAAACTCTGTTTGAAGTGACTATAAGTTGAAACCAGGCACCCTGTTGTGTCTACCTTATCTCAACTGGGAGACACAAGCTTCAAAGCCCTCTTTTCCTAAGGAAGGAAAAGCATCTTATTGGCTGGTTTGAATGTAAACACTGCTTGCGGATTAGACTAACTAACTTCTGATTGGATGAGAATGCATTGGGACTGTTTTAATACAGGATGCAATCCTCTCATCTTTGCCATTCGCCATCGGCTTCCAGCCGTGATAGAAGGTACGAAATGCTTATACCTGAGGCCTAGGAATATAAGCAACCTCAACCCAGTCCTTTATTCTCGCTGGATGAGTTGATGGACTGCTTGGAACATCTTCTTCTGTTTTCCCGGATTCGAGAGAGAGTTTCCTTGAAACCGCTTCACCAGAGCTGAAGCACACCTCAACCTCTCCTCAAAACAGGACCCCCACATGCGCAAAGCGTGCGCAAAGCCGCAGGATCCCTTCATCAAGACGCCTGCACGGACCGGAGCCAGCCAGCGGACCCGCCGAGAAGTGAAGCCGCCTATCACTTATCATCTGGGCCGTTTCTACGCTGCACCAGACGCAGCGCCAGCAGAGAGCAAGGCCCGACGCAGAGGGAGTTCTCCGCTTCCTCCTCTCCGCCTTGCCTACGTTGCCCATCGGACCGCGGTCAGCCCGCTATTGCCAAGGAGAGCTGCTGATCCCCTGCTTTCCTTCCCTTGGCATGGTGAGGCACGCTGCCATTATCAGCTGAGCTGTTTCCACACCACTGTCTTCCACAAGACGCGCTCCATCAGCGCACAAGGCCCGGCGAGCAGCCTTTTTCTTCATCTTCTCCAGCTGCCTTCCACAAATCATCGCTGGACTAAGCGATTCACGTGAGGCTATTGTCTGGGCTAAGATAGTTATTTTATGTTGTTCATTAACTTGAAGTAAACGTAAGAGCTGACGAGCTCACTATTTCCTGATTTAAAGTAATTCTGACTCACTTGTGTTTTACACAAGTGTTTTTCGCTCACATTGTTTTTTTCCCGTTAACCGGGAATGCATTAATGTGTTTTTGTTGCTGTCACTCTTAAAGCCAGTGAGTTCTTTCCTCTTTATCAATTCAACTCAGTGTACCCCAAATGCGCATTTGTGGTCACTGTGTGATTTGAGGAAACAGTTCACTATGCGCTGGAGTCGCGGCTACTGTCTTTTGTTTCCTCTCCTTCTCATTTCTAACTACGTACATCACACACACACACTGACACTCGTGATTTCCGCTCAAGTATTCTTAATGAATACATGCGCGTTGAGTTTCTGTAATTTTAAAGTTAAGATCGCGTGAAGACAAAACCAAAGTCTCCCTGCATCATCCTTTATAATTCTTATGTGTTTGATTGAAGCAGTAGGTTACATACATGCTTTGCATGCTACTTCCCCTACTGATGAAAGGTAGAATATTCAACTTTCAGAAGTTGTCCACCACATTGCTTTTAGCAATTGATCTACCCGTGGATTAAAAGCCACCTCAAACTCTCGCGTGATGTCAAACTCTCGCGTTTGCCATCTAAATTCATCTAAATTCTAAAGTGACTTTCCTCTGTCACACACACACACACACACACACACACACACACACACACACACACACACACACACACACACACACACACACACACACACACACACACACACACACACACACACACACACACACACACACACACACACACACACACACACACACACACACACACCACACACACACACCCACACACACACACACACACACACACCACACATGTGCACTCACCTGCACATAGATATAAATACATGGGTTTATAATCTAAACTGTTCTTATTATTGCTTGTGCTATGTCTGCTTTCTTAAATTAGATTAGTTCATGGTTATTGACTTATGTGTATCGTTTTAATCAACTTGCCTAAGTAAATAAACCCTTACATTTTGATTTTAAGAAGCAGTGTCTGTGATATTTGTGTCTTGTATTTCACTGATGGCTGGTAACTAAGGTTTATGCTCGAATATTCACTCCTTCATTATCTTAAATGTACATTGTAACCAACTTTGACATTTTCAAGATACATCCCTTTAACATTATGAGACTGTTTTTCTGATTTGATTCAAAGTTCCCTTTTTCAAAGGGTGGTGCTCCGTAGGTATTAATAAGTAATTTGATTAGCTGGACTAATTAAATTGATCATTAATTAACAATTCTTCTTAATATTATAATTTCCTTGAAATTAATAATATTCTTGACTTTGACCAAATCTACCCCTTATGAATTCCCAACACTGTTATGTATTTGTAGTCTTGTAACTGTACTTTTTACTGTATTTGAGTGAATGTGATGATTTGTTGTTTGTGTGTTCAGATTTTAATTGGACCCCAGGAAGACTAGTCTGCCGCTTCTGCGTCAACTAATGGGGATCCACAATAAACAATAAACAATAAACATTGCATCACTCTACTAAACCCTCCAGCCTATACAGATTGGGTGAGGGAAAAAAAACAATCTGTTTCCATATAGTCTGTTTCATTTCACCAAGACATGCCCCTGTACAGTGTTATGGTTTGGCTGGTACTAGAGTTACAGCACAGAGGGTGATCTCTACTGCTGGAGACAACACAATGTTTCCAACATATCACAGCACAGCACTCTGAACACATGGACTAGGGGAGGTTTAAAGTCTGACACAACAGGGGGGGGGCCTTAGAGCAAATGAAGACAACTGGGAGACAGGTTAAAGTGTAGTATATCATGGCCTCACACTACAAATCAAGCCCTGTTTCGAAAAGCCTTTTTTTGTTTACATTTCAACAAATAGTCACCAGTAAAAAAAAATTGACTTAGCTACTGTATTAGTTAATGTGCAAAAAAATATAAATGTCATTTTTTTCACACTGTAACAACGTATCCGCAGCCACCTTTGTTGTTTATCATCACGGCTTTGACGGTGCAGCCCAGCACTGTCGTCATCCGGTTTACGTCCGCCCCAGAGCACCATACATAGGGCTCTGGCCCGCCCATTTCAGCTAGAACGATTTGATTGGCAACTCTGAATTTTCTGACATACTTGATGAGCTTCAATGGATCGTGCCCAGACCAACTGCCTGAGCAAATTTAATTGGCCAGCGGTAGGTCTGGATTTCCAGGCTAGTCCCATAGTGCATTTTAGTGTACAATAAACACAAGATGAGAATCAATTCTGATTTGAATCCTTGAATCAAGATTTGAACTGCATTATGGGATTTGCAAAGATTCCTACCCTCAGATTCCAATTGACATAATGCTAAATTGTGATTGGGGCAACCAAACATGTGACATCACCTTTTTCCCCAAGTGGGACTGGTTCACATCAAACCACAAATACAAAAAATAACTCTACTGGAAAAGTCTTTGAATGCTGGCAGGAAATGTCATGTTCATGTAAGAGCCCATTGTTTATGATAAGAGGAGAACATAAAGAACAGAAAATAGTTTGTCATGGCCTTCTGTTTTTCTTTTCATTTAAAAAAAAAAGATTTGTCAGTTATCCTGGTTAATCAATGGACTTCACTGTGACTATTTTTTTAGGATGCGGAAACATTGTGGAATCATCAACATGTGTACAAGGAGCACCAACCCACACCAACACACACACACACACACACACACACACACACACACACACACACACACACACACACACACACACACACACACACACACACACACACACACACACACACACACACACACACACACACACACACACACACACACACACACACACACACACACACACACACCGGTTGCATCTGGGCCTCAGTCTCTGTGAGCGGTCTGTGAGTGTCCGCTGAGTCTGAGGCAAGAGCCTGAGGCAAAGTGCCAGCCATTTGTCACGTGACCAAGGTTTTTCAAACATACACGCCAGGTTTTAACTGACATCTACGGTACATTTGTATATTTGAGTATTAGTCCAGTTCCGTAACCTCATTAAGTACAGTATTTAAAATGCAAAACCAGTGCGTACTAAAATTCAAAAGTATCAAAACAGGAAATGTAGAGATACAGCACTGACAATACATTACCATGCAAACATCCTCTTTTTCTTTTTCGGACAACGTTTCTTTGCGTTACACAGGAGCGTTCAGGAATGACACACCCTGCGTTCCGAATCGCATACTTTCTACAATTTAGAATGGTAGAAAAAAGATTTAGGATGTCCCCATTCTTGTGGCCAGATTTGGGATGGTTAGAAAGACCCGGATGTCTACTACATCCGGCCAAGATTTTTAGTGTTGAAAACAGCATCCTATTTGACGGAGCCTCCATATGAAAACCAACAGGGATGCAACGGATATAAAAGCTAGAGGCAAGATCAAGGCGCGATGTTATGATGAAATAAAACAGTAAAAGTATGTCCCAATTGTACCATACTGCATCTTAACTACATTATTTTTATCGTCAGATGTAGTATAGAGAATAGAATAAAGAAAGAGTATGCAATTCGGAACTCAGGGACTGTGTGGGTTCAGTTTTGGTCCAGCACCTGAAGGATGATCTCCATGGCACAGAGCTCTCTCCACTGTGCCTGCCTGCCATCTGGCCCTGCACTGGGCTCTATTCTGATCTGCACTGGCTTCAGCTGCCAGCAAATATCTTTCTTCTGTCCAAAACATTTAAGGCTCCTAGAAGTTCTTTGCACACAACTGATAGATTAATGTCGTGCAAAAACATTTGTTGACGGAATCCATCTTCTAAGATATGGTACAGAATGTGCTGGATTTGAGTTGGTTTCAGGACAAAAAGAAGCTATAGACTAAAAACCCCTATCTAAGAAAAACATACACATCCTCTCTTCCATACCCATTACCATAAACAGCTTAAATAAACAATGAACAACGGACAAATGAACCCTGACACACTGTCACTTTACACTTTGCACATATCCACAGCTTTTATCCTGTTTATTTTTACAGTTTTTAATATATATACTTGTTTTAAGATCTATACACACTGTGTCTGCTCTCAGAAATCAATGTTGTATGAATGCCTATCAGTACATTGTCCTGTTTATATGTCGAGCCATGTCAAAGATGATTTTCTGTTACGACAGACAATAACGTTTTCTGAATCTGAATCTGAATAGTTGCATGAGGGATTCCTCTGATAATAAAATTTGGGTAACACTTTACAATAAGGGTACATTAATTAACTCTTAGTTAATGCTAAGTCACTGCTATTAATGGTTAGTGAATGCGTAGTTAATGCCTATTAAGTATTAAGTAAGTGTTAATGCTTAGTTATTAACGGTTAGTTAATGCTTCGTTAACTAATGCTTAGTTAAGCATAAACTAAACATAACAGTTAGGTAATGCTTTACGTTTATTGAGCATTTACTAAGCATTTATTAACAGTTAGGTAATGTTTAGTACATGCTCATTAAGCCTTATTTAAGCATTAACTAACAGTTATTTCATGTACCCTTATTGTAAAGTGTTACCGCAAATATGTGCTCTTAAAACTATAGTACGTAACTTATGTTGCCTCTATGAGGAATCTTGAGTAATTACAACAACAATGTTGGGGAATCTATGAGGTAAGCCTTTGGTGATTGAACATGGATTTTGATCCTTCTGCTATATGTTTAGGTTTTTTCTCAGCAGTAAAATCAAAAACTGACACATTTCTTGGTTTAATTTCTTAGTTTGTGATAGCTGCCATACCCGGAAATACAGAGAGAGAGTTTTGTGGAGCGGATAGGCTTAATCAACTCTGTGTCAACTTGTTTTGCGATGGCTTGAATGTAGCCAAAATTCATTTATATGAAAAAGTCATGTACTATAGATTTAAGTCACTCATGAAAGATGATCACCCAGAACTGTTTTTTGAAAAAGAGAGAAAAGCCCTTTGTGGCATCTTCTCAGGGTGAATGGTATATGATCCAGAGCCCCTCTGAGGCCCCAGGGAGCTGAAGCAGTCTGCAGTATTTCACTGGAATCACAGCTAACTCCATCTGTTTTAGCAGCTAATCATTGTCCCACAACTTCCTGCACTCTCCACATACTAAGTGCTTTCCATTCTTCAGTATTCTAGTTGAAAGCTTTTCTTTTCTTCTCCTAAAATGCTATTGTCCTCTACAGTAATGCCTTTCCCCCCTACAGTTGACATCTTCCTCATACTGTAAGTCACAGGCCACCTGAAAGTCTCTGTTCAACCATAAATCCTTATAGAGGTACCTCCTCTTCTCTAGTTCTGTCATAGGGGGAAGCTGTGATGAATCAGGGAAGAAGTGTGGCTCAAATGGATCTTCAAACACCCAAGACGATACAGCTTTACAATGACAGAAAATCACTTGAAACGTTCATTTTCCGAACAAAAGCACATGCTCCTCCTATTTGATCTCTTCTCTAAAGGTATTCAGGCATCAGCATTGACTTCTTTGATGATGGTCCCTGGCTGTTCCATTTCCCAGCCAATATGGGGGATTTTTTACAAAGATGGTGAGAACAGCAGGGGGAGATGTGCTGCTTTTGAGGCTTCACAGCGGGGACAGTGGGTGGCTGCTGAGTCAGGAGGACCATGCCAACTCTGTCGTATAATGGGAGGTAGACAAATGAAGAGGTATGCATATGCATGACTGCCGGCACAGCAAGGAACTCATTTTCATTTTCCCAATAATGCAACACAGTTTTTTATTCATTAATATATCGTTCTAGCTGGGAAGCAGACAATTCCTGTCTTTATAAACAGTAACTGCCTGGTGTGGCTTATATTTAGTCCAATATTAGTTTTCAGGCTCCTTTGAGAAAAGCCTTCGGGTAAACTAATGAGTAATAAAAGACAAAGAGCTGAGGAAGAAAATAATGACATGAGGATCAGGGATTGCAGACAGTATCAGGTTTGACCATAATTTCAATATGTTGAGACATTTTTATTTGAAATATAGAATGGACCACTTTATAAATACTGTGAATTGTATAATATTCTGGCTAAACTACCATTACTTTAACTGAGTGATGCTTAACATTCTCCTTCAAAACATCTTAAGATATTAATGTATATTGTTATTTTTTTTAACTAAAATGCAATTTAACCATGTCGGTAACACTTTACGATAAGGGTACATTCATTAACTGTAAGTTAATGCTTAAATAATGCTTCATGGTCATTAACTAAGCATTAATTACTGTGTAGTTAATGCTTAATTTTAATTGACTAAGCATTAACTAACTGTTATGCCTAGTTAATGCTTAACTTAGCATTAGTTGACAAATTATAGTTAGCATTAATAGCGGTAAGTAAGCATTACCTATCAGTCATTAATGCACAATTATTGTAAAGTGTTGCCGATCAAATATTACAGGGAGCTTTACAGAAAATTGCACATGAACATTTAATATCCAGGAATTCAGATACTGGACATGAACACTAACTCAGATTCAACATGTTGTGGTTCATGGTCAGCCGTAGCCTCCAGGCCTTCACAACGCCCTGATGTTGGTTTATTCTAACCGTGACCACAATTGTTCCCTTCCTTCAACCAAAAAGTTATTTCAACTCAAAACACAGTGTTACCCCTAAGCCTGACCAAACCCAATCCACAAGCCTAATAGTGGGTCGGATCAGAGAATTGTTTTCTTTTTGCAGTGGCTTTTTTGTGAGAGGTTTCATTAAGTCCTGACAAATGATATCAGTATTAAAATACAGTAAGTCAAAAAATTGAACATCCTCTGCAAGGTAAGTACAAAATGACTTTCCCTTGATCCATGATCGTATTCATAGAGCTTTAGTCAGCAAGTTACCATTTTGAGGCGGAGAGTGCATGAGGGACTCGCTTTTTGATTAAAATTCAAATAATCCCCCGATAGTCAGCAGCATGTATTCAACTGTGAATGTAAAACAACATGAAATCCTGAACCTAGCATCCAGCTCATTTGTAAGTCCTGACATTGTGTAGCTTGTGTATAGCTCAGGTTTTTGTCTTGCCATCTTCTCGGAGATGAAAAGTTGTGAGACAGCAGCAGAGAGACTGCAGGCGGCACCATCTGGACGTGTTTGTGGCTCATTCCCTGATGTGCCATCACTGAAGCATAACACACTAACTGAAGGAATAACATCTAAAATATGAAATGGGATTTTTTTCCCCCCTTCCCCTTTCATGCAAATATATGAATATCATTTTAAGTCATACAATTCTTAGAGAAGACGCTCGGCTGCAGTCTGAAATGAGGCGAGGACTGAAAGTGGAACATAGAGGAGTGTCTCCCTTTTGAGAAACAATCTGGCTGAGTTATCAATGGAGGGCTGCCACAGATAAAACATTGTTTCAGGTAATAACAATCCACTCAGGGAAGATTAGAGTGCATGAGTAATCTCCACTTCCCTACATACTTTCACGTTAAGCTTTATTGTACATTTTCCTATTTCTTTGAGCAAAAGGGAAAGTGAAGATTTATTTTTGATCATGCAAGAATCACCATGTACACTATAAGGCAACTTTAGCTAAAGGATATTGTGCCTGCCAAGTCACGCAAGCTCCTAGTGTATTTGGAGCTCTAAGAGAATTAAACACCTTAATCTGTTATGTTACGAAAGACCTTTTGTTTTACTTAATTGGCTGTGGCGGCTTGGATGTGGACAGCGGTTTCTTCAATTGTTTCGTGGTGGTTTCAGAGACTTCCCTGACAGCATGGTCTGGGGCTGATGGATAAGGATGCCTGGCTCCAGCTGGACCTCCAGCAGGCCAATCAAACCAGGGCTACAACAAGACCCTCCTGCTGTCTACATGGCAAGAGCAGCCGGGAATACACCTTTAATGGGTCAGGTAACAAACACCTGAGCCTCCAAACAACATCCCCACTTGTCTCCTTTCTAAGAATAACTAATTTGGCACTCTCATTTTGACATCCTTACTCCGTTTTCATGATGACTGAATGTATTAAGATATAAACAACAAACATCATCTCTTACTATAAAAAACTCCTATAGGTAATAATGCCAAATATTTCAGTGACTTGTTGAGCGTTTTCAAATGTTTCACGCTCAATCACATCTGTCTCAGTATCTGTTTAAGAAATGGTCGACTCATATCTTTGAACATGGGATTGGGGATGGAATGTTTTTAGAGTATGGTGAATCTCTTAGACAAAACCGATTCACAGATAACATCACAGCTAAGAAGACACAAAGCCATCACTCTCCAAAGACATTGAAAGACTGCGCCCAGAGTGTGTCTCTGTGCGACAAGTCAACAGCTTGATTGATTATACTTGGCTCTGCATCCAGGCAGAGGGCCATGTTGGTGGATTGAAAAGATGAACCATCAGTATGGAGCCCTGTGTGGTCCTACAATGCCCAGCGACCTACACTCTAGCATCCCACACACACACACCTCCCTTCATTCAAGATTTCATTGTGTTTTTATGAGGAAATAAGTGTCAGGAATGCATGACTTCACAAACTGAGCACAAGAGGATAACCTATTGTAGATTTAGGAAATGGGTTGAATTGGTAAGTGTAAATGAACCTTTTTTGCTCTATATTGTCTCTCCTTAATTTGCAGCCTTAAAAAGTAGGCCACTTACTGCACACCAGTGCCAATAATCACAGTAATAAGGGATGGAGGAATGTTTGGATAGAACTCCTGATTTCTACAGTGTGTGGATCTGAATCCTAGGGAAAGCCTAAGAAAAACAACAATAATCCCCTAAGAAGCTATCTCTCTTCACTCCCTTTATCTGTACCATATGTATTCTTTGTCAGTCTTTCAAACGACTAGATTCAACTATATTGTCCTTTCTTTGAAAAGCACTTATACATGAGTAGCTGCACTTACTGTATGTCCCTGTTCCTGTGTAGTTTGTGCTAGGCTTTATAAATACATATTATGGGGCTGCTCAGTAAAATGCACAATAAAATTATGCTCCACATAGTTTCCAACTGAATTTAAAGGGGGGGGGGGGGGGGGGGGGTCATTGGTATTTTGAGTTGTTGATTCACTATGTTTAACAAAACCTTTTTTTTTATCCCAGCAAGTGTGCAGCTATACGGGACATTACTCTCCTGTATGTACCCTCTTCAGTGGGCCCTCTGCTGGTTAGGGTTCACTATTACAAGCTAAAGAAAATGGCGTGAAACTCCAGAGAAAGCCAAAGACAAGCCTGAGTCATACCGTTCAAAACATCAACAGATCACAAACAGCTGCCCGATTAACTTCTTCAGCTCCACAGTATATAAGCAGATACTGGCAACAAATGTGTCGAGGAAAAAGTGTTCGCAAACGGAGCCAAAAATACAAGATGAGAGTGGGGTGAAATATCCTGAAGGGAGATTGACAAAATGTCAAACCCAATCTATGAATAGTTGTGTGTTGTCAATACTGCCATGTGTCATTGACTGTGACAGAAAGCAACTTGTGGACCAAACACCCAGCAGGCTTAGAGGGTGTGTGGATTTTCTGGAGATAAAACCATTGGCCAATTGCCAACTCCTGAAGATGTATTTCTTTGTCTGTTTGTCTATGTGTTCTTGAATAACACATAAGGTGGTTTTTGTTTTATAACCCTCTGAGGTCGCCTCACGCGGCCCCGCGTGAATGCGCGCGTGCGCGCATATTTTTATTAATATCTCTGTGAATAAACGGCTGAGAAATGAAATGAAAACATCATCTGAAACTAGAGATTCTCCTGTTTCCGGGGTATGTTCTCGCGATACTCTCCGTCCACTACAGGCTTAGAAAACAACGCGAGAAGTGAGCCTCCTTCTCCAGCACATTGTGCGTCACTCCATGTGCTATTGGTTGGACCTGCTTGTCTCGTTGCGCAATTGGTTGGATGTGCTTGTCTATCAATGTTTCTGAAACGAAACCCACCTATCAGCACTAAGTAAAACACTAAGAACATACCTTATTACCGTAGTACCTGGGTTTTTTTTACTGAAGGGAACAGGAATCTTTCAGTGGAAACAATGGCGACAAGAAAGTTGTAAACAGACGCTGCTGTTGCAGAGATTTGCAGAAGTAGCCAGCCATGAAGAAGATGGCCATTCTGACATCGAAGGATTTGATTCAGGCGACGAATGTGGTTATGAAGATCACATCGACCCGTTTGAAGACAGGTAAGAGAATTTACAAAATCTCTTGTAATCTGAAACTTGCGTTTACTGTGCGCAATAGTCAGTTGTCGCGTAATGGTTCTTATTTCCAAGGCTTGACTTTTAGCACAACATTGCGACGTTTCAGAGAGTTTCTTAGCCTACACTTATCTAATAATAAACAAAGAAATAAAAAACGATAATGTGGCATGTCAAATATAGTTTTTTATTCAGTGTAGAAGTATTTCCCTTGTGTCATAGTAAAATAATCTAGTTTGGAAACAGTTTTGCATCAACTATTGTTTGCACACAATTTGTGAAATTTGAGAGAGTGTACACATTTCTATTAGTATTATAATGTAACAAGGGTCACTTGTTGCTTTGTACAATGAAGATAAAAATAAAGGACAGTTGGAAATCAGTTGTCTCTCCTCCCCTTACATACACATCTAAGATGCTAAGAACTGTGTGTCCCTACCCCCACACATTAGAAGGTGCTATCTGTGTTGGGGAGGGAAGAAGGTGAACAGCAGTTGGGGTTTTCAGTTATAAAGAAGAAAACTCAGTCTTTCTTGTCCTTTTTTTACAGACAGGACTAAGAGTTGCCTGAGCCCAGCCCAGCACCTTCCACTCCTGCAGCATCAGCACCACCTGTGTCAACACCTTCTTCCCTGCCCAGCACAAGGTCCATGTCCAAAAGGAGCACAGGTATAAGGCCTCCAGCTACCCCATCACCCGCATCAAATAGGTCCCGTGCCCAAATTCCCCAGGTACCAACCCGAGCGCCACCCACACCTCGAATACCACCAGCTCCCACACACCCAGCTGCAATGTTGCCCTCTGCCCGCAAGTGGACAGGAACTGTTTTGCAAAGTGGCATGGCATTGACATTTAGCTTGTAAATAGTGTATACTGTACATAGTGTGTAAATAGTTTGTAATTATTGTTTTTCCTGCGTGTTGTTATATATAGTAAACTGTTTGTTTGAATTTTTTTTTGTGATGCTCCCTTTTTTATTAGTATACATCCCATGAGTCTTTATATGTGGTACAAAGTCTTCATTCAGTCTAAATTCCTCATGCTTTGTGAAAGTAGAGTTAGAGGCAACATTTCTACCAAAAAGCGTTTGGACCAAAATTCATATTAGTCATGTTTTGTGCACTTCCCTACTGTTTTTTGGAAAATTTCCACTGCATTTATGAAGCTAAGGCTTGGGAGAAGCAATTTCAAGAGCCAAAACAACCCCTCAGGATGACTAAAGGTTATTATTTCACACAAATCTCCAGGTTTTTCAAAAATCGCAATGCATTTTTCAGCATTCAAGCCAATTATTTATTTACACAATGGTCTAGGACATAAAGAGACCTCATACAACTAATGGCTAATGGGTTCTGAACATTTCCATATAAAACACTTTGGTATTATTTATCTTCTTGCACATTTAAAATAGGTATTTATAGAAGTATGTAAAATCCGAGAAAATACCCTTAGACCTCAGAGGGATAAACTACAACTTTTATCACTGTGTATTTACTTATGCATATTCAATATTAGAGAGAAATGAACAGTTGAAACACAGTTTTCCCGGTCTTTCAACAACATCTAAACAGCAGTCCAAAAACGGAAGAGATTTCAATAGATGTACAGACTTCAAATTTGTAACTCCTGTCACCAATGTTTCCTTGTGCAACTGTTGCAAACGTCCTTCATGTGTGAAAGTGTTCTTGATCAATTCAGTGTAGGCCTAATCTACATTTACTAGCACTAATGGGAAATGATTAGTGAATATATTTCTATTAAAAAACAGAAACTCCGGATGCTGAGTATGACGTGACGCTGCTGTTGCACTAAGTGAATGAGTGTTGTGGAAATGTTCATCAAGCTGAATTTAACACAACTGACAGCTGGTAGGACTCTGCGGACACTGAGCTGGGTTCTAATTTACACACTTTTACTTTTTACTATACTGCACACTAAAGCATGCAGGTTTCCATACTGCAAAATGCTATTGGATGTATTGGCCATCCTGGCATTTTTGGCATACTGCATTTGATATGCATGTATTGGTACATTCTAAATCTTTTTCTGGCATACTTAATAGCCAGAAAAAAGATGGGAGTTTGTAAGAACAGGAGGCATCATGAAGTGTGAGGAGCAGTCTTTTTGCTAGTGCACAGGAAGAATGTATGTAAGAAATGTTCTACTTTAATGTCCTTCTGATTCCATTCAAAACCACTGTGAGTACTAAAAAAACAACAACAAAAAACCCTCAAACTATACTCAGCAGTATAGTATAGTTGAGGGTTTTTGTGTATGCAGCCCTCCTTTCCACATTAATCTGACTGGGTGAGTGAAACCACTTAATATTCCCCAACGCATTGCAGGGAGGAAATTGCATAATCTATCATGCAAAAAGTGAACAATTTCCACCATGAGCCATTTGCTGATTTGATGAAAAAAACAATGACAAAACAATCCCTTGGTCATCCCTTGGTCATCCCCAGGGGAAGTGAGAATTGATCTGAGTGCTCACAGGCATGAGAATCACCTTGTGTAAAAACAAGATCTTTTTCAGAGTATGGATGTATTTCGCAGTCAGCCATGTTAGGTAAGAGCTGTGAAAACCCAGATCAAATACTTTTATCTCAGCAACGATTGTTTTTTTTCAGTTCAGGGTCTAAATCAGATTTGTGTTCTGCCAGATATATGAAGTCCCATCGTGCTGTAATTCTGTCAAGAGGGGTTGGCAAGACTACTAATACTGCCAGCCAATACTGTATATAAATATATACAGTATATACTGTATATATATATACACAGTATATACTGTATATATACTAGAGATCAATGGAAAGAGATACATGGAAATAAATATATACATTGAAAGATAGCTACATGGATATAGGATAAACTCAGCACAAAAAGTAAGGCAGTTTGTGTTTGGTGGAGTATTTCTTTGTTGTTACAATACTTCTTGGTAATGAATCTTATACCGTTGGAAAGCCTGTTCATTTCCCTTTCAAATGGTGCCCCGATTGTAAATAAAATGCATGTGTGTGTTGAGCAGCAGAGATGAATATGTGGGTCGCGGCCATGAAAAACAAGCCAGATCTTCTTTGCCAATGCCAAACGGCTTGTTTGCAGGTTTCAGGCTGTTGTGGCTGTGTATGGTTCTTCCACATGCTACTGAGCCTGCTGTTTGTTAAATAATTTAATTGGAAAATTGACAGTATATAATGTTTATATTTTTTTCTTCAGACTTCAATCATCAAATCCAATAAACAACACCAGATAAGAGTCAATAGCATAATAAGATATATAATTTTAAGATTATAATAATATTAATAATAATCATATTCATAGCCAAGAAGCATTGTTACTCCTGTTAGCTGATCTTTGTCCAATCAGTTCAGACGGTTGAAGAGTGGATATATTCAGGAGATGCTGACGACCTTAAAGGAGAGTGAATATCGATTTGCGACATAAATGTAAATCCAGAGTATTGGACTATTTACAGCTTGTTCTGCTGCTCCAAGGGGAAATTATTCTGACAGTATTGATTACCAGAAGATTGTGCATTTTGCTCCTACTCTTTTAATATTATATAAACTCACTCAGAATATTTAGTTGGGGTGAATAGCTTACAATTGTGTATCTTAACCATAAGTTGTGCTGATTTTTATTTGAGAATGCAAATCAGTCGCTATGTTTCACCCCCGGTGACGAAACTGACAAAAAAACTTCAGCTTCACAAGTCGTTCTGCGTCCTGTAGTCTCCCCACACTGAATCTCTGTCACCAACTGTCAAAACAATACAAAACTCTTCTACTTACAGTTTAGTTAGCATTCCCTACACACCACTACTTGTCACTTATCAGAGGCAGAAGGGCTGTGTTGTGAGAGACCCAAGTGGGGCTGCTTCTTTAAGTAACCGAGTGAGCCCCCAGTCACTCTACCAAGGTTTAGTCAAAGTCTGGCAAATAACCCTGATAGAGAAAGCATCCTGAAGCCTGATTTGTTCTCAGTTATTTGGTGTACACCCATGCCAGAGAAAGCTGTCTGATTTTCAGATTAAAACATTACAACCACAAAAGTTATCTTTTCTAGAGAAGGACTTAAACAAATTGTTCAAATTTTTTATTTTTATCCCTTTTCGGTAACACTTTAGTTTGATAGTCCACTGCTGACACTCAACAAGCCATCAGTAGTAATGCAGTTGCATGTCAACAGTGAATGAGTTGACATTCAACAGAACTATCTCAACAGATAAGTAACATGTATTCAACTAACTGTATGTTAACTATAAGTTGTACTATTAGTAGATGGTTAGTTGATATTCAACAGAGCTTGTTCAACAAATAAGAAACATGCATTCAACTAACTGTAAGTTGCACAATTAGATGTTTAGTTGATATTCAACAGTGAGTTAGTTGATATGTAGCATGCATTCAACTAACTGTCAGTTAACTATAAATTGCATTATTAGTAGATGGTTAGTTGATATTCAACAGAGCTCTTTCAACAGATAAGAAACAAGCATTCAACTAACTGTAAGTTAACTACAAGTTGCACAATTAGTAGATGTTTAATTGATATTCAACAGTGAGTTAGTTGACACTCAACAGAACTGTCAACAAACATGTAACATGCATTCAACTGTCAGTTAACTATAGGATCATTTTATTTTGTTAATTTCTTTTACAAAAAACAGTCTGCAACAGACATTATAATTTTTACTACATGTTCTTTACAAATATTCAACTATCAGTTGAGTGTAAACTTCTAGTAAGTTGACTATCAACTGCTGTTATTAACCAATACTCAACTTACGTTTCATATGGATCAACTTTCCCCCCACTCACAAGGAACACATCTAATGAATGAACATTCAACCTTCTGTTGATCATATATGTTCATTGTAAAATAAAGATGAGAATATTGTATCAATCAATAGGCACCCTGTGTAGGTGACTATCTGTTGATTGTCATATGACTGTCGACAAACTATCAGTCAATATTCAACTAAACATACTGTAAGTAGACAGGTCTTAGGACTGTCAAATTAAAGTGAAAACAGTTTAGTGTCTGCAAACTATTAACAGAGCAAAACAGAGAAAATAGTTGATTCTCAACAAACTATCAGTCGATATTCAACTAAGCATTAGTAGAGAGGTATTAGGACTGTCAAATTATAGTGAAAACAGTTGAGAACAATAGACACTCTACGAACTAGTAACAGTACAAAATAGAGACAAGTTTTGCTCAACTGATGAGTAACACTGGATGACCCCAAAGTAAAGTTAAAAAACATAGGCAGAATATCTGAGCAGGAAAGCACATTTATTTGAAGTAAATTTTACTTTTTTCAGTAGTTACACAACAAGTAGGTACACAGCAAGTACCATCAACACCTCAAAAAAGACAATAACATTTTATTTATTTAGGTGTCATTTCGGCAATTTCTTAACCACATATCGTCCAAAAATTTACACTAAAAAAACTCAGTAAAGTTTACCATAACACCCAGTACCACTAGTTATGATACTGAGCAAACATATGTATAACATCAGTTCTCATAAAACGCTATATGGCAAGAAAAAAATATACAATTTCATTGTGGACTAGAATATCAGAAGCTCCAGGTCGCTTGGGAGAAAATGGATTACTGAAATGGTGAAACAAGACACACTGATTCAGCAGTTAGGTTGGACAAGTAAATGTAAAATATATGTTTTAACATATAGCAACATTAACAACTTTAAAAAAAAAAAAACATAACAGTGCCATTTTTAATTATGGACTGAAGATAAAACAACATAATTATCACTCTCTTGTGACTAAAAACTAGTTTAACCTGGTCCTGCCACTGTTATTTGAATGAGCACATTGGGTTTGCTGGCCACTCCAGGCCTGCTGTACTCCTCTCCAATCGAAGCAGTTAGGCTGAAGAATCCAGGAATCTTGTCCTATCACCCAGTTGATCAACGTAGAAAGAAATTACCATGAGAATTAATTAAATGACACCTAAATAAATAAATGTATTAGTTTTATTGTCTTTTTGAGGTATTGATGGTACTTGCTGTGTACCTACTTGTTGTGTAACTACTGAAAAAAGTTAAATTTACTTCAAATAAATGTGCTTTCCTGCTCAGATATTCTGCCTATATTTTTTAACTTTACTCATCAGTTGAGAAAAACTTGTCTCTATTTTGTACTGTTACTAGTTTGTAGAGTGTCTACTGTTCTCAACTGTTTTCACTTTAATTTGACAGTCCTAAAGGTGCCAACACACTGCACATCGCCACGCGGCGAGTTTACATAGAAAGTCAATGTATTTCGGCGCGGCGCGAATGGGGCGGCGCGGCGCGGCCGCCGCAGAAGTTGAAAATATTGAACTTTTCGCCACCTGCCGCGCCGCGATAGCCAATCAGCGTTGAGCTCCTCCCGACGTCACTCACTTCGGGACCACGTGCACATTCAATGAGTCATCGGGTGGCTGGCGGCGCGGAACCTGCGATTCGTGCGGCCAACCGCCGCGCCGCGTGGTGCATTGTGTTGGCACCTTAATAGCCAGGACACACCGGCCAGATAATCGCCGTCGTAGTGTCGGTAGGGGGTCGGGACACGAATCTGTTTGGTGTGTGTGCCGTGACGTCGGCCGACGTAGAGGTCGTCGGGCTTGTTTTGAACATGTTCAATCGGCGGCTGACCGTCTTTCATTTGGAGCAATTTGATTGGTGGAGGGCTAGCGAATCAGTGAAGCCCGGAACTGAGGCGGGTAGCACAAACAGCTAACAACAGCTAGCCATCGTTTTAATGTGTTTGTTCGTTTCGTTTTGAGAGTACTCACATGCATCAACCCTTGTTGACTGCTCGACACCATGCTCGACACTCTCTGCTAAAAATTGTGCTCTTATGGTCCATAAATACACGGACGTAATTTGGGGGAGGGGGACACAGGGGACATGTCCCCTGCACTTTTTCAAAAGGCCGTTTTGGTCCCCTGCACTTTTTACCGTCCAAAAATAATGTTGCGCTATAGTAAACAGAGACATGTCAAGCACTAGGACCAAGCGGAAAACCGCTGCTCAAGCTGAAGCCTGTTTCCCTGAGTTTAGACCGCCCACAAGCTCCTCGATTGGCTCTGCCGTTTCTTGTGTGATTGGCCGTCCCCGCTGTCACTCCATCTTGCGTGCACACTCAGTACACCCAATACATCCATGATGAGTACACCAGTCTGCTAGTTGTCCAGAGGGGTATACTACGAAGCGAGATTAAAGGGCTGAGCGAGGTCTGTTGAGTCTAAAGCCAGCATTTTCAGTATCACGAAAGGTTTATCAGTATTTTCCGCTGCTCTCACTCAGTGTATAGCTCTTACCCCATGATATGAATATCAGAGGTTTCATTTACATTAATGTTTGAATCGTGTCCATGTGCGTGCGTGTGTGTGCGCGTGCGTGCGTGTGTGTGTATGTGTGTTTGGTAATTAGGCGCCGACATGTCTAAAAGAAGAAAAATGGATATAAGAGACTTCTTTAGAAGTCAAAGTGTAAGTTACTCAAATAAATGCATTACACCCATAGATAGTAATTACACCCATCCTGCAACACCTTCACTGGCTCCCAATAAAGCAGCATATCCACTTCAAGATCCTCCTCATCAATTAGCTACAAAGATCTCAATAACCTTGTCAAGTGTCTTTGAGTTTTATTGAAAGTGCTGATAAATAAAATGCATTATTATTATCATCATTATTATTATTATTTTAACTGTAGAGCCCCAACAATGCAAATATTTTAAAAAGCTTATATTTAATGCCAAAGAGATACACTTATGTTCATGTATTATTTTTATGTTGAAAGGCAGCAAAAATGAAAAAACACCAACAATGAAAGATTAGGGAAATTACAATGAAATAGATTACAAATGTGATTTTATACATCAAAACTCATGATAATTGTGAATTTTTTGGAGAGTGCGCATTTTTCTTGGTTTTTCATTAGAGTTTTATTAAAAATGTGTGTCCCCCCACTTCTGAAATCAAAATTTCGTCCTTGCATAAATATAAATACGTATTTCTATCTATGTTTATGCTCTAGAGAGCTGTCCCATCATTTCCGGCTTTCGTATTTTTTCGGGCCACAATACAGATTAGCGCCGCCTGCTGTTATGGAGACATTACGTCCCGCGCAAGCAACAGAGCGTATGGAAAGCCAGCAGTCAGTTTGGTGTGTTCTCTGGCCGCGACGGGAAGCCTGGAGCTTCCTGAAACGGCCGACTCCATTTTTTGCGTAGTCGGAACAAGTAGAAACAAGTCGGACTGGTGTGTCCTGGCCTTAAGACCTCTCTACTAATGCTTAGTTGAATATCGACTGATAGTTTGTTGAGAATTAACTATTTTCTCTGTTTTGCTCTATTAATAGTTTGCAGACACTAAACTGTTTCTTTAATTTGGCAAAATGGCACTGCTATGTTTTTTATTTTTTTTAATGTTGTTAATGTTGCTATATGTTAAAACATATATTTTACATTTACTTGTTTCACCATTTCAGTAATCCATTTTCTCCCAAGCGACCTGGAGCTTCTGATATTCTAGTCCACAACGAAATTGTATATTTTTTTCTTGCCATATAGCGTTTTATGAGAACTAATGTTATACATATGTTTGCTCAGTATCATAACTAGTGGTACTGGGTGTTATGGTAAACTTTACTGAGTTTTTTGAGTGTACATTTTGACAGTCCCAATACCTCTCTACTAATGCATAGTTCAGGGGTGGCCAACCCGCGGCTCGCGAGCCGCATGCGGCTCTTTGCCCAGCTTCGTGCGGCTCTTCAGTTCATATCAAATTATGTGATTATAATTTTTTTTTTTTTTTTTTTTTTTTTATAATTTTTTTTTTTGTGTGGGCCTATGTGTGTGCATGTTCGCAAACAATGCATGCGGCTCTTACGTTCGTTTTACATGTTGTCTATTATTTCATTTTTTATTTTATTAATGTGTAGGCCCTATGTGTATGCCTGTTCGCAAATGTTTAATTGAGGACGCAACATAACGTTCGCAAACGTTTGGTGCGGACGCAACATAAAACTGCCCGCTCAGCTTGGAGGGAGGTTTTCCGTGAGTAAACTATTTGTGTCAAGTTCGCTCCGAAACAGAGTGGCAGAGTTTATATTTTTTGTTGAACGTTATACCAAGCCATTCTGCCTTATATGCCAGGTGTCATTTGCGCATTTCAAGGCTTCAAATCTTCAGCGCCACTTCAGCTCTCTCCATGCTAAAAGTAAGTCCCACAAAGCAACATGCATAGTAAGAGAAAAACGCTATTTTAAATTGTTATATTTTTGTTTGTGGACTTGGTTGAACTGAGAGTTTGTGTGTGAGGCAGTGCACACAATGTTCATTGTTGAAAATGACTGCCCTGTCGTCTTTAGTCCAGTCCTGTCATTATCACAGGGGCGGCCTTAACGATCTGGGGGCCCGTTTCAAGTCCTAGTGTGGGGCCCCCTGTTTTTTTTTGTTTGTTTTTTTAATAAATAATGCTTGTGCATGCATGTGCAAGCTCCCCGCGAAAATAAAAACGCCCTCCCCCCCCCTGAAATCTTACTGGCCACCCCAGTGACCCCCCCCCAGTTCAAATGTTATTTTTTATTTTAATTTAATTTTTTTTTAATTACATTTTTTTCCTGATATGTATCCTAGTTCAGAGATGATATGTATTTTTTTTTTCTTAACTTTTTTTGATAGGTAATTGCCAAGTTCATCACACAAACACTCCAATCCACTGATATGAGATCAGTTTGCAATTTTCAATTACTAAATTAATGGTAGGACTGTGGCCACTAGAACTGGTCTCTGGTCAGCAAAGGTCTTGAAAACAGCATAAGTGTGCTTGTGACATGCGTGCCACCCATGCATGTGTATAGGCACGTGTCCCAGCAGATTTTTGAAATCTGAATAAAAAAATTAAAGTTTGTAGTTAGCGAGTGTAACATGTTCTTAGCAAGGGCAGACATTCATAAATAAAGGTTTATTTTTTTAGCAAGATATTTGGTCAGAAGCTAGTGGTCATCCCTCTGTCCAGTTGTTAGGCATCTGGCTGCTAGCAAGTTATGTTGTCTTGCTAATTTTACTATTCATCTGAGCTGAAATAAATATTGACTTTTTCCTTTATTATCTTCACCAGAATGCACCAGAATGCTTAGATTACATGTTAAAAACACAAAAAAATCTTCTGGGGGGGATGCCCCCAGACCCCCCTTCAGGGGTTTAGTTTTCTGACAAACATTACAATGGATACTAACATGATTTGGGCATTTGGGATTATAAATCATCTTTGAATTGGTTGTACAGCATATCACATGCTATTCATTCAGGGGTGCGATGGCCACCCCACTCTAACTCTGTGGCCCACCTTGGCCACCCCCAGTCAAAATTTCCTGGAATCGCCACTGTGTGTACCCGTGTGTACGATGTGGCTCTTTGCAGTAACACAGTAAAAAATGTGGCTCTTTGTCTCTGACTGGTTGGCCACCCCTGGCATAGTTGAATATCGACTGATAGTTTGTTGAGAATCAACTATTTTCTCTGTTTTGCTCTGTCAATAGTTTGCAGACACTAAACCGTTTTCACTTTAATTTGACAGTCCTAAGACCTGTCTACTTATGCCTCATTTCCACCGAGTAGAGCGGGTCGGATCGGAGCGGTTCGGTCCGGGTAGTTTGGCTTTTCATTTGCCAAAAGTTGGGTAGGGTACGGTTTAAGCGCACCTAACCGCTCTGAGCCGCTCCCGATCTCAGTACTCCTCCGTAGGGGTACTAGCGGCCTGAAAGCGGGCCGAAAATGCATGAGAAGGCGGAGCTACACACTGCCGTCATTTGATTGGTCGAAAGAATCATTTCCGCCATGTGTAGATCTCGGCAAGAGTGAAGAGAGTCTTGTGTTTTGGAGAAAATGTGAGCATAGCTCTGTTTATTGTGTGGTGTTTTTCCTCGTCAATAAATTAATCAGTTGGTTACACTGTGTCCCATAGTCACGTAGCTGCCGCAGCCAGCACTGTTTGTTCGCTCACTGTCTCTATGAATTGCGCCGAGCGGTCTCTGTGTGTTTACGCCATAGATAGTAGTAAAATACACGCTCACAACAACACGGGGGGAATATATAAAGAAGCGGCTGGTTTGAATCATTTCCGCCGTTTGTAGTCACCTCGGCTAGAGTGAAGAGAGTTTTGGCGAAAATGTGAGCGCGGCACTGTTTATTGTGTGGTGTTTTTCCTCGTCATTAAATGAATCAGTTGGTTACACTGTGTCCCACTGCTACGATGCCACGTAGCTGCCGCAGCCAGTGCTGTTCGCTCACTGTCTCTATCATTTGCACCGAGCCGTTTCTGTGCTCACAACACGGGGGGAATAAATAAAGAAGCGGCTGGTTTGACCAAGCAAAAACAAGAGGCCGCTGGCTTGACCACAGTTGTTCCCACAGCCCGATAGTTTGACCCACATTCTGGCGGCGGCTATCGCAGTCCAGCCTAAACCCCGCCCTACCAGTAAGGGTAGGGTCGGCGGTGGAAACAACACCGACATTCTTAAAAGTGAGCTGTCCCGCTCTGAGCCGCTCCGATCCGACCCGCTCTACTCGGTGGAAACGAGGCATTACAGTATATTTAGTTGAATATTGACTGATAGTTTGTCGGCAGTCATATAACAATCAACAGATAGTCACCTACACACGGTGCCTATTGATTGATAAAATATTCTCATCTTTATTTTACAATGAACATATATGATCAACAGAGGGTTGAATGTTCATTCATTAGATGTGTTCCTTGTGGGAGGAAAAGTTGATCCATATGAAACGTAAGTTGAGAATTGGTTAATAACAGCAGTTGATAGTCAACTTACTAGAAGTTGACACTCAACTGATAGTTGAATATTTGTAAAGAACATGTAGTAAAAATTATAATGTCTGTTGCAGACTGTTTTTGTAAAATAAAATTAACAACATAAAATGATCCTATAGTTAACTGACAGTTGAATGCATGTTACATGTTTGTTGACAGTTCTGTTGAGTGTCAACTAACTCACTGTTGAATATCAACTAAACATCTACTAATTGTGCAACTTGTAGTTAACTTTCAGTTAGTTGAATGCTTGTTTCTTATCTGTTGAAAGAGCTCTGTTGAATATCAACTAACAATCTACTAATAATGCAACTAATAGTTAACTGACAGTTAGTTGAATGCATGTTACGTGTACAACACAACATCTACTAATAATGCAACTTATAGTTAACTGATAGTTAGTTGAATGCATGCTACATATCAACTAACTCATTGTTGAATATCAACTAAACATCTACTAATTGTGCAACTTATTGTTAATTTACAGTTAGTTGAATACATGTTTCTTATTTGTTGAACAAGCTCTGTTGAATATCAACTCATTCACTGTTGACATGCAACTTCATATCTACTGATGGCTTGTTGAGTGTCATAGTGGACTATCAAACTAAAGTGTTACCCACTTTTCTATGTGGTTGCCAGCCACAGTTCACACATGTGGATAGGAAAAACAAGGGGAAGGACTGACAGGAGTATATTGCGTTGCCGAATGAGGATAGGCATAACACAACAGCACTTAGAAACCATTTGCCAGTGAATACATTTCCCATGCAGACTCGGATCAGGATAAAATCCAGTCCTCACATTATAATGAGATTGCCAGTATAATCGCAGACATAGTTTAAACACCTGAGAACATTTTAATACGACTGTCTGATCAAATTTCCATCTAGATTGCATTGCCTCCCAGTTTGGCCCTATTTACTCTGACAGGGCAGCCAGGGGTGTCACATGTTGCTCACTAATGGTCCTTTGAATGACGCTTTTGGGATGTTTATGCAGGTATATTCCATTGAATCCAAATGGCTTTGTCTATTTTCCCATGAACTGTTCCATGAAATACATGCCTTACATTAAGCCTCATCCAGAGGAGATCTGGAGGTTGTTGTATTTTGCATAAATAAAACCATCTCAATTCACAGAGCAGTAAAGAAAAAGGTGGAGCATGATTAAGTTGTCTTGGAGATAGATTCCTCACTGTTTGTTGAAAACAGCATCCTATTTGGGCGATTTTGACCCATAATCCAGTGCTAACCTGAAGTGATGTCACGTCAACGGAGCCTGCATATGAAAACAAATGGGGGTGCAACGGATATAAAAGCAACAGGCAAGATCAAGGCGCAATGTTTTGATGAAACAAATAAGTAAAAGTATGTCCCAATAGTATGCCTACTGCATCCTAACTAGATTATTTTTATCGTCGGATGTAGTATGTAGAATAGAAAAAGAAAGAGTATACGATTCGGAAGGCAGGGATTGAGTCCGTCCTCACCTCCTCCATCACCACCTGGCACACTTCTGCCACTGTCAAGCACAATGTCAGGCTGCAGTGCATCATTTTACTCTGCTCAGAAGGTGATTGATTGATTGATTGCAATCTGGATGATTAGAGATACCTCTTCCATCCCAGTGAGTAGCTGCATTCCATCAGGACTAAAACATCATCAGGCCATTAAAAAAAAATGTCTTCCCATCTGCAGCCGGCCATCAGAAAAAGGCCCCCTCCCATAGACACTACACATTACATCATCACAGTCTTGACTAATGTCTAAATGTATGACATCACATCTTTGGGACTGGTATGTCCTGCACCTTACAATTTCTTTGTTCAACATTCTGCACACTCCATAGCTGTTTATTCTAAAAACACATATTACACACACACACACACACACACACACACACCACACACACACACACACACACACACACACACACACACACACACACACACACACACACACACACACACACACACACACACACACACACACACATATATTTCTTTTGTATTTGTATTCTTGCCTTTGCGTAACTTGCTTTTAACTTCCTATTTATTGTGTAAACCTACTTGGCAATAAACCACTCTCTTATACTGAGATAACCCCTTTGAAATAATTTGGGTTGATTTTTCTTTAGAGACAAACTTTAGAAAAGGTTCCTTCTAGAACCCATTATACAACTGTTTTCACAGGGCTGACCCCTTGGTGGCACATTCACTGAACTTTATGTGTCCAATTGGCCCCTTTTTAATCTAGCCATAAAACTCTCATTATCACAGTCTCCCATGGTAGTAAAACACATTGAGCAAATCTTTCATTAACTCGTTGTAATGTTGTTTTCACACCTGCTGGTTTAGGGGGCTGCTGATTGCGGGACTGTTTATATCCCACTTGGTTTGTTTTTTGTCTGGAGCGGTGAAAAACACATCCAAAATCGAAAGCAGCTAGACAGCGAGCAGTTTGACAGCCTCGGCCTCCGTCCAGCTGAACCCTTTGGCTCAGTTCATTTGAGGCGAGACGGCATCGAGGGGCCAGGCACAGGGAATTGTGTGTTTAATGAAGCTTACTGCAAGGTTTCTTTGTCAGTACAAGGTCTGCATGAAATTCCCTTGTCATGATGGGCTCTGTCTGTCTGTCTGTCTGTCTGTCTGTCTGTGGGTAGAAACTGTTAGGGAATACAATAACTTTATTACAAT
>JAOPFK010000188.1:0-35222 GCA_026122265.1 Ammodytes dubius | reverse complement strand
CCTATTCCCTTTTTTGCCCAAAATTTATGGGTGATAAGGGGGAATCCCCGTCCTTTTTTAAAAACCCTATATAAAAGGTGGAAGGAGTTGGTTTGGAAATGTGGAAATGGAATAGGAGTTGGAGGTGGAATGTGGAGTTGGAATATGGATTTGGGAAAAGTGGAAAATGTGGGTGGAATATGGGTTGGAAGGTGGATTGTGGGTTGGGTTGGGTTTTAGGGTTGGGTTTTTGGGTTAGGGTTTGGGTTAGGTTTGGGTTGGGTTGGTTAAGAGCAATCGCCCACTTTTAAAAAGTGGTTTTTTGGACGTAAATTTTTGAAGCAGAGGGGAAACCCTCATCCCGGGACCATCCTCGGATACCTTGGGACCAGGCGAATTGGCCGAAAAAGTTTCGTCCCCTGGTGGCGATTGGGGTACGAAATCGCGATTTGAAAAGTTTGAAGCTCCTTTAACCCCAAGAGAGGGGCAACAAAATTCCAAGCAGTGTTGTTGTACCCCTTTGGGCCCCAGGCTCCATGCTCCCCAAATTTTTACCCCATTTCCAAAAAATTTTTTTTAAACGGGAAAAAAAAAAGGTTTTTTGGGAATAACGTCGGTAGGGGGGGGGCAACTGCAAAAGATTTTTAACCAAGATACTAGGCGTGGGGACGGATCAGAATCCTTTTAAAAATTTTGGTTTCTATGTTGTTTTCTATCCCGATTTAGGGCGATTTAAAAAAATTAAATTTAAAAATTTTCAAAGTTGTGCCATGGGCGAGGAAGATAGGCACAGGGATGTCCTTTGGGTGGCAGGTGCCCGGGCCCCCCTAACATGTGTGCGAAATTTTTTAGTTGTAGTCACTTTTTCATGTAGCTGCCATTGACCCCCATGTAAAATTTTGGGAAAAAATTTCTTTAAGTGCCGGTCCTAAGAAAATAATTTTTCCAAAAAGTTATTTGGAGCCGTTTTTTGGCATTTGGAGTATATATGATTTTTTTTTTTTTTTTTTTTTTTTTTTTTACACCACTAGTTGGCGCTATCATGACCAAAAAATTATGGGTGTAAGGGGGAAATCCCCCCTCACTTTTTTAAAAACCCTTAAAAAAGGTGGAAGGGTTGGAATTTAAAAATGGAAAAAAGGTATGGGTTGGAAGTGGAATGGGGAGTTGGAATTTTTGGGGTTTGGGAAAGGTGGAATGTGGGTTGGAATATGGAGTTGGAAGGTGGAATGTGGAGTTGGAAGGGTTAGGGTTGGGGTTAGGGTTAGGGTTAGGGTTGGGGGTTAGGGTTAGGGTTAGGGTTAGGGTTAGGGTTGGGGTTAGGGTTGGGTTGGGGTTAGGGTTTAGGGTTGGGTTTAAAGAGCAATTCCCCATTTTTTCAAAAGGGGTTTTTTTTGGACGTAAATGTTGAACGCAGGGGGGCAAACCTCATACCGAGACCATCTCGGAATGGGACCGGCGCTTGGGCGAAAAGTTTCTCCCCCTGGTGGCGATTGGGGTACTGCAATCGCGATTTGAAAATTTTGAAGCTCCGTAACTCCCCAACGCAGAGGGGCAACACAATTCCAAGCAGTGTCTGTTTTTGCCTTGGGCCCAGGACTACATGTCACTAATTTTAGCCATTTCCGAAAAACTTTTTTTAACGGGAAAAAAAAAGGGTTTTTTGGAATAACGTCCGGTAGGGGAGGGGAACTGCAAAAGATTTTTACAAGTACTGGGGCTTTTGGGGACGGATCGAATCCGTTGGAAATTTTTTGGTTTTTGTTGTTTCTACCCCGGTTATGGCCGATTTAAAAAATTAAATTTTAAAAATTTTCAAAGTTGTGCCACTGGGCGGGGAAGATGGCACAGGGATGTCTTTGGTGGGGAAGGTGCCCCAGGCCCCTAGACATGTGTGCAAATTTTTGGGGTTTGTGCTCACTTACTTTTGTAGCTGCATTGACCCCATGAAAAAATTTTGGGAAAATTTCTTTAAGTGCCGAGTCCAAAGAAAAAAATTTTTTCCCCTAAATATTTAAAAGCACGTTTTAGGCCATTTGGAGTTATTATTTTTTTTTTTTTTTTTTTTTTTTTTTTTTTTTTTTTAAAACATAGTGGCGCTATCATGCCCAAAAAAATTATGGGTGAGTAAGGGGAACCCCCGTCATTTTTTAAAAACCCTATATAAAAGGTTGGAAGGAGTTGGAATTGAATGTGGAAATGGAATTGGGTTGGAAGGGGGAAATGGGGATTTGGGAAATATGGAGTTGGAAGGGGGAAGTTTGGATTTGGGAATAGGGATTTGGGAAGGTGGAATGTGGGTTAGGGTTAGGGTTAGGGTTGGGTTGGGTTAGGGTTGGGGTTGGGGTTGGGGGTTAGGGTTGGGTTTAAGAGCAATTCCCCATTTTAAAAAAGTTTTTTTTTGGACGTAAATTTTGAACCGGGGGGAAACCCTCATACCGAGCCCACCCTCGGATACTTGGGGACCAGGGCAGGGCCGAAAAAAGTTTCGTCCTTTTTGGTGGCGATTGTGGGTATGCAATCGCGATTTGAAAAGTTTGAAGCTCCGTAACCCCCCAACGCAGAGGGGCAACACAATTTCCCAAGCAGGTGTCTGTTGTAGCCTTGGCCAGGATACATGCTCCCCAAATTTTTAGCCATTTCGAAAAAAACTTTTTTTAACAGGGAAAAAAACAGGTTTTTTGGGAAAAAACGTCCGGTAGGGGAGGGGGAAACTGCACAAGTTTTTAAAAAGCTAGGCGTGGGGACGGATCAGAATCCGTTGAAATTTTGGTTCTATGTTGTTTTTCCCCCGGGAGTTATGGCCGATTTAAAAAATTGAATTTTAAAATTAAAGTTGTCCATGGGCGGGGAAAGTAGGCACGGGGGATGTTTTTTTTTGGGTGGGCAGTTGCCCAGGCCCCCTAGACATGTGTGCGATGTTTTGGAGTTGTAGTCACTTACTTCATGTAGTGCCTTTGCCCCCCCTGTAAAATTTTGGGAAAATTTCTTTAAGTGGGTCCTAAAAATAATTTTTCCAAAAAATTTAGGAGCAGTTTTAGGCCATTTGGAGTATAATGTTTTTTTTTTTTTTTTTTTTTTTTTTTTTTCACCACTTTTGGGCTATCATGCCCAAAAAATTATGGGTGAGTAAGGGGAATCCCCGTCATTTTTTTTAAAAACCCCTATATAAAAGGTTGGAAAAGGATTTGGGAAATTGGAATGTGGAAATGGAATAGGAGTTGGTGGTGGAATGGGGGAGTTGGAATATGGGTTGGAAGGTGGAATGTGGAGTTGGAAATAGGGATTTGGAAGGGGGAATGTGGAGTTGGGAAAGGGGGTTAGGGTTAGGGTTGGGTTTGGGGTTTGGGGGTTAGGGTTAGGGTTAGGGTTGGGTTGGGGTTTAGGGTTGGGGTTTTAGGGTTAGGGTTAGGGTTAGGGTTAGGGTTAGGGTTGGGTTTTGGGGTTTAGGGTTAGGGTTAGGGTTGAGGGTTAGGGGTTAGGGTTAGGGTTGGGGTTTTGGGTTAGGGTTAGGGTTGGGTTGGGGTTAGGGTTAGGGGGTTAGGGTTAGGGTTAGGGTTGGGGTTTGGGGGTTGGGGTTAGGGTTAGGGTTAGGGTTGGGGTTAGGTTAGGGTTGGGTTAGGGTTGGGTGGGGTTTGGGTTTAGGGTTAGGGTTGGGTTAGGGTTAGGTTGGGGTTGGGTTTGGGTTGGGTTTAGGGTTAGGGTTTGGGTTGGGGTTTATTTGGGTTGGGTTAGGGTTGGGTTAGGGTTAGGGTTGGGTTAGGTTAAGAGAAATCTGCCCACTTTTCAAAAGTGGTTTTTTGGCGTAAAATTTTGAACGCAGAGGGCAACCTCATACCGAGCCATCCTGGTCCCTTGGGACCGGGCTTTGGGGCCGAAAAAGGGTTGGGGTTTTGGGTTGGGGTTGGGGTTTTGGGGTTTTGGGTTAGGGTTTTGGGTTGGGGTTTTGGGTTTTGGGTTAGGGTTAGGGTTGGGTTGGGGTTTTGGGGTTAGGGTTAGGGTTGGGGTTTGGGTTAGGGTTGGGTTAGGGTTGGGGTTTTGGGTTGGGGTTTTTGGGTTGGGGTTGGGGTTTTTGGGGTTGGTTAGGGTTGGGGGGTTAGGGTTAGGGTTAGGGTTAGGGTTAGGGTTAGGGTTTGGGGTTAGGGTTGGGGTTTGGGTTAGGGTGGGTTGGGGTTTAGGGTTGGGGTTGGGGTTTAGGGTTAGGGTTGGTTGGGGTTAGGGTTTGGGGGTTAGGGTTAGGGTTGGGGTTTGGGTTAGGGTTGGGGTTAGGTTAGGGGGGTTGGGTAGGGTTAGGGTTAGGGTTGGGGTTTTGGGTTGGGGTTGGGGTTAGGGTTGGGTTGGGGTTAGGGTTAGGGTTGGGTTGGGTTAGGGTTAGGGTTAGGGGGGTTAGGTTAGGGTTAGGGTTGGGGTTTTGGGTTGGGGTTAAAAGGGTTGGGGTTTTTTGGGGTTAGGGTTTTTGGGGGTTAGGGTTAGGGTTGGGGTTTTTGGGTTAGGGTTAGGGTTGGGGGTTAGGGTTTTGGGTTTAAGAGCAATTCCCCCACTTTTAAAAAAGTGGTTTTTTGGCGTAATTTTGAAGCAGGGGCAACCTTCCGAGACCATCCTCGGTACTTGGGGAAAAGGCGCTTGGGCCGAAAAAGTTTCGTCCTCCTGGTGGCGATTGTGGGTACTGAAATCGCGTTTTAAAAAGTTTGAAGCCCCGTAATCCCCAAACGAGGGGGGCAAAACACATTCCCAAGCAGTGTCTGTTGTACCCCTTGGCCGGGACTACATGCTCACAATTTTTAGCCTTTTCCGAGAAATTTTTTTAAAAGGGAAAAAAAACGGTTTTTTGGGTTTAAGGCCGGTAGGGGGGGGGAACTGACAAGTTTTTTAACAAGATCTGGGCGGGGGGACGGATCAGAATCCGTTAAAAAATTTTTTGGTTCTAGTTTTTTCTATCCCGAGTTATGGCGATTTAAAAAATTAAATTTTTAAAAATTTTAATTGTGCCACTGGGCGAGGAAGATAGGCACGGGGTGCCCTTTGGTGTGGCCCAGGTCCCCCAGGCCCCCCTTGACATGTGTGCGAATTTTTGGGGTTTGTAGCTCATTCTTCATGTTAGCTGCCATTGACCCCTTTTAAATTTTGGGGAAAAAATTTTTTTAAAAGGCCGAGTCCAAGAAAAAAAATTTTTTCCCAAAAAAGTATTTAGGGGGCACGTTTTAGGCATTTGGAGTATATTGTTTTTTTTTTTTTTTTTTTTTTTTTTTTTTTTAACCCCACTAGTTGGCGCTATCTGACCAAAAATTATGGGTGAGAAAGGGGGGAAACTCCCGCATTTTTTAAAAACCCTATAAAAAAAGGGGGAAAGGATTTGGGAATTGGAATGTGGAAAATGGAATAGGGAGTTGGAAGGGGAATGTGGAGTTGGAATATGGAGTTGGAAGGTGGAATGTGGATTTGGAATAGGGGTTTGGGAAAAGGGGGAATGTGGATTTTGGAAGGTTGGGGTTAGGGTTAGGGTTGGGGTTGGGGGTTAGGGTTGGGTTTTAGGGTTAGGGTTAGGGTTGGGGTTTTTGGGTTAGGGTTAGGGTTAGGGTTAGGGTTGGGTTGGGTTAGGGTTAGGGTTAGGGGGTTAGGGTTAGGGTTAGGGTTGGGTTGGGTTAGGGTTAGGGTTAGGGTTGGGTTAGGTAGTTTGAGCTTTCGGTGCCCCCCCCCCGCCTCTCCAACGAGGGCAGTTGAAATGGGGACCCAAAAAGGTAATGCACGGACCATCGCATTTTATCTGCAGCTTTTCATTCCATATTACCCAGTGTTTGTTTTCTTGATTTTAATTGCCCTAACGGGTTTGTTTTTCTTGTTTGGTTTTTATTACTTCTGTGTTAAAAAGATTCCCGATTTTTGAATTTATCCGAGTAATTAGTTAATGATTTCGGTTCCCCCTCGAAAGGGTTCTGTTTTAAGGTTTTTGAGTTTTTTTACTCTAGGTTTGAATAAACGTGTTTAAAAAAACTAGTTATTTTTGTGGAAAAATCTAAATTTTGGGGATAAATTTCATCAGTAGGGGAAACCTCGGGATCACAGAGTTTTTCGGCCATTTCTCACTAGACATTTCCCCCCGAGGGAGGGCCCCCCCCGTGGTGATCAAATCAGGGGTGTATCCGGTTTTATGCCAATTGTATTCAAATTTTCCTGGTTTTGATCCCCCCATGGGGTTTTGGAAAGTATTTTTTGTAGTAAAAAATTTTAAAGGTTGGGGTCCGGTTATTTTTAAAAATAGCTGATTTGAAAACGGAGGCAATTTAAATGTACAGAATTGAGTTACCGTAACTTAAATTTTAAGAATAAATATTTAATAAACATTTGTATTTTTTTTTTAGTGAAGTACTTATGTCCATTAGCCAGCTGGTGGGGCCGTTGAGTTGTATAATTTTTCCCCCCCTCTGAGTGCTTGGGCCTGTGTGTCTAACCTGTGTTCTGCATTTGTCTAATAAAAACCCTTATACAGGCCACAGTGTGAAGCCCCGCCTCTCAGGAACTTTTTTTGAGCCAGGTTTTGGGGTTTTGCCCAAAAATCCCAAAATGACCAAACGTCTGCCCTTTGATTGTAAATACTATTTCCACTAACTTCCAGTTAGGGTTTGACAATAATTTGCCTCTAGTAAATTATCAGAACATTTTAAAAATTTTAAACCTGTATTGGATGCAAAATTTTGCAATTTAAGAAATTCCAGTGGACGAAAAAAAATGTGCCAAATGGCTTTTTATCACAATAGGTGATTAAAATGTTTTATGCTGTAATAATTGCAATCATGCATTTTTTTTATGGAAGCAATAACATGTCAAGTCTTATAGGAATGTGAATATGCATTTTTCACGGAGGTAATGGACATTTTGAAGCCTTATATGGTTGAAAATATGCGGTTTTCAGATTAAATTCAATTTCTATTTTTAAGAGCCCTGCACAAACTTGCTTTCAGAGAGCTGCGTATGTCCTCTCTCCTCCTCTGAATGTCCTAGGCCTGCGTGGCTTGACTGGGGCCCTGTACTGGCTTAATACATATCTTACTGGGTTGAAAGGTCAAGGGGTCAATTGTAATGTTCAAATCGGTGTCTTAAGATCAGGCATGACAGCCCACGGTTAGGGTTAGGATAAGGGGACAGGGAGAGGTTAGAATAAGAATTTCTGTTGTTCAAAACGGTGTCTTAGGATGAGGCATGACAGCCCGTGGTTAGGGTTAGGGTAAGGGGACAGGGAGAGGTTAGAATAAGACTGCTGTATGTTCAAATCGGTGTCTTAGGATGAGGCATGGGCAGCCCGTGGTTAGGGTTTTGGGTAAGGGGACAGGGAGAGGGGCCCGAACAAGACTGCATGGTGAGGGCCAACTAGGGTTAGGGTTAGGGTTAGGGTTAGGGTTAGGGTTGGGTTAGGGTTAGGGTTAGGGTTAGGGTTAGGGTTAGGGTTAGGGTTAGGGTTAGGGTTTTGGGTTGGGTTAGGGTTAGGGTTAGGGTGGGGTTAGGGTTGGGTTAGGGTTAGGGTTAGGGTTAGGGTTAGGGTTGGGTTAGGGTTAGGGTTAGGGTGGGTAGGGTTAGGGTTAGGGTTAGGGTTAGGGTTAGGGTTAGGGTTAGGGTTAGGTTAAGAGCAATCTGCCCACTTTTCAAAAAGTGGTTTTTTGGACGTTTAAAAGTTGAACGCAGAGGGGCAACCTCATACCGAGACCATCCTCGGATACCTTGGGACCAGGCGCATTGGCCCAAAAAGTTTCGTCCCCCTGGTGGCGATTGGGGGGTACTGCAATCGCGATTTGAAAAGTTTGAAGCTCCGTAATCCCCAAGCAGAGGGGCAAACACAATTCCATGCAGTGTCTGTTGTTTGCCCTTGGCCAGGGGCTACATGACTCACCCAAATTTTTTGCCATTTCCGAGAAACTTTTTTTAACATGGAAAAACGGTTTTTTGGGAATAACGTCGGTAGGGGAGGGGCAACTGCACAAGATTTTTAACCAAGATACTAGGCGTGGGGACGGATCAGAATCCGTTGAAATTTTGGTTCTATGTTGTTTCTATCCCGAGTTATGGCGATTTAGAAAATTGAATTTTAAAATTTTTAAAATTGTGCCACTGGGCGAGGAAGATAGGCACGGGGATGTCCTTTGGTGTGGCAGGTGCCCAGGCCCCTAGACTGTGGGGAAAGGTTTTGGGTTGTAGTCACTTCTTATGTAGTGCCATTGACCCCCATGTAAAATTTTGGGAAAATTTCTTTGTCCCGGTCTAAGAAAATAATTTTCCAAAAATATTTGGGGAGACGTTTTAGGCATTTGGGTTATTATATGTTTTTTTTTTTTTTTTTTTTTTTTTTTTTTTACACCACTAGTTGGCGCTATCATGCCCAAAAATTATGGGTGAGTAAGGGGGAACTCCCGTACTTTTTTAAAAACCCCTATATAAAAGTGGAAGGAGTTGGAATTGGAATGTGGGAAATGGAATGGAGTTGGAAGGTGGAATGTGGAGTTGGATTATGGAGTGGAAGGTGGAATGTGGAGTTGGGGAATTGGGGGGGGTTGGGGGGTGGAATGGGGGGGGGGGTTTGGGTTGGGGGGTTAGGGGGGGGGGAGGGGTTGGGTTAGGGTTAGGGTTTTGGGTTAGGTTGGGTTAGGGTTGGGTTAGGGTTGGGGGTTTAAGGCAATTGCCCACTTTTCAAAAGTGGTTTTTTGGACGAAAATTTTTGGGAAACGCAGAGGGGAAACCCTCATACCGAGACCATCCTCGGATACCTTGGGGACCAGGCGCATTGGCCGAAAAATTTTTCGTCCTCCTGGTGGCGATTGTGGGTACTGCAATCGCGATTTGAAAAGTTTGAAGCTCCGTAATCCCCAACGCAGAGGGGCAACACAATTCCAAGCAGTGTCTGTTGTACCCCTTTGGCCGGGGACTACATGCTCACCAATTTTTAGCCATTTCCGAGAAACTTTTTTTAACATGGAAAAAACAGGTTTTTTGGGAAAAACGTCCGGTAGGGGGAGGGGCAACTGCACAAGATTTTTAACAAAGATTACTAGGGTGGGGACGGAAACGAATCCGTTGAATTTTGGTTTATGTTGTTTTTATCCCGAGTTATGGCCGATTTAGAAAATTAAATTTTAAAAAATTTCAAGTTGTGCCACTGGCGAGGAAGATGGCACGGGGATGCCCTTTGGTGTGGAGGTGCCAGGCCCCTAGCAGTGTGCAAGTTTTGGGGAGTTGTAGTCATTATTCATGTAGTGCCATTGACCCCATGTAAAATTTTGGGGAAAATTTTTTAAGTCCGAGTCCTAAGAAAAAAATTTTTTCCCAAAAAGTTTTTGGAGCACGTTTTGGCCATTTGGAGATATATTTTTTTTTTTTTTTTTTTTTTTTTTTTTTTTTTTTTTTTTTTTTTTTTTTTTTTTTTTTTTTTTTTTTTTTTTTTTTTTTTTTTTTTTTTTTTTTTTTTTTTTTTTTTTTTTTTTTTTTTTTTTTTTTTTTTTTTTTTTTTTTTTTTTTTTTTTTTTTTTTTTTTTTTTTTTTTTTTTTTTTTTTTTTTTTTTTTTTTTTTTTTTTTTTTTTTTTTTTTTTTTTTTTTTTTTTTTTTTTTTTTTTTTTTTTTTTTTTTTTTTTTTTTTTTTTTTTTTTTTTTTTTTTTTTTTTTTTTTTTTTTTTTTTTTTTTTTTTTTTTTTTTTTTTTTTTTTTTTTTTTTTTTTTTTTTTTTTTTTTTTTTTTTTTTTTTTTTTTTTTTTTTTTTTTTTTTTTTTTTTTTTTTTTTTTTTTTTTTTTTTTTTTTTTTTTTTTTTTTTTTTTTTTTTTTTTTTTTTTTTTTTTTTTTTTTTTTTTTTTTTTTTTTTTTTTTTTTTTTTTTTTTTTTTTTTTTTTTTTTTTTTTTTTTTTTTTTTTTTTTTTTTTTTTTTTTTTTTTTTTTTTTTTTTTTTTTTTTTTTTTTTTTTTTTTTTTTTTTTTTTTTTTTTTTTTTTTTTTTTTTTTTTTTTTTTTTTTTTTTTTTTTTTTTTTTTTTTTTTTTTTTTTTTTTTTTTTTTTTTTTTTTTTTTTTTTTTTTTTTTTTTTTTTAAAAAAAAAAAAAAAAAAAAAAAAAAAAAAAAAAAAAAAAAAAAAAAAAAAAAAAAAAAAAAAAAAAAAAAAAAAAAAAAAAAAAAAAAAAAAAAAAAAAAAAAAAAAAAAAAAAAAAAAAAAAAAAAAAAAAAAAAAAAAAAAAAAAAAAAAAAAAAAAAAAAAAAAAAAAAAAAAAAAAAAAAAAAAAAAAAAAAAAAAAAAAAAAAAAAAAAAAAAAAAAAAAAAAAAAAAAAAAAAAAAAAAAAAAAAAAAAAAAAAAAAAAAAAAAAAAAAAAAAAAAAAAAAAAAAAAAAAAAAAAAAAAAAAAAAAAAAAAAAAAAAAAAAAAAAAAAAAAAAAAAAAAAAAAAAAAAAAAAAAAAAAAAAAAAAAAAAAAAAAAAAAAAAAAAAAAAAAAAAAAAAAAAAAAAAATTTTTTTTAGCCATTTCCGAGAAATTTTTTTAACATGGAAAAACAGGTTTTTTTGGGAAAACGTGGTAGGGGGGGGAAAACTGCACAAGATTTTTAACCAAAGTTTATGGGCGTGGGGAGGATAGAACCCGTTGTTTTTTTGGTTCTATGTTGTTTTACCCCGAGTTAGGCCGATTTAGAAAATTGAATTTTAAAAATTTCAAAGTTGTGCCACTGGGGGGAAAAGTTAGGCACGGGATGCCCTTTGGTGTGGCAGGTCCCCCAGGCCCCTTGACTGTGTCGAAGTTTTGGAGTTGTAGTATTACTTATGTGTCCCATTGACCCCATGTAAAATTTTGGGAAAATTTCTTTAATGCCGAGTCCTAAGAAAAAAATTTTTCCAAAAAGTATTTAGGAGCACGTTTTGGGCCCTTTTGGGGTTATATATGTTTTTTTTTTTTTTTTTTTTTTTTTTTTTTTTTTACACCACTGTTGGCGCTTATGACCAAAAATTAGGGTGAGTAAGGGGGACCCCCCGTCTTTTTTTAAAAACCCTATAAAAAAGGGTTTTTTGGAAGGAGGGTTGGAATTGGAAATGTGGAAATTTGGAATTTTTTGGAGTTGGAAGGTGGAATGTGGAGTTGGAATATGGAGTTGGGGAAGGTGGAATGTGGAGTTGGAATTGGAGTTGGGGGAAGGTGGAATGTGGGTTAGGGGGTTGGGTTGGGTTGGGGTTTTGGGTTGGGTTGGGTTAGGGTTAGGGTTGGGGTTTTTGGGGGGTTAGGGTTAGGGTTGGGGGGTTGGGTTGGGGGGTTTTGGGTTTTTTTAGGGTTGGGGTTTTAAGAAGCAATCTCCCCATTTTTCAAAAGTGGTTTTTTGGACGTAAATTTTGAACGCAGAGGGGCAACCTTCCCGGACCATCCTGGGATACCTTGGGCCCGGCGCATTGGCCGAAAATTTTCGTCCCCGGGGTGGCGATTGTGGGTACTGCAATCGCGATTTGAAAAGTTTGAAGCCCCTTAACTCCCCAAGCAGAGGGGCAAAACAATTCCAAGCAGTGTGTTGTAGCCCTTGGCCCAGGATAATGTCCCCAATTTTTTTAGCCTTTTCCCGAAAAAACTTTTTTTAACGGGAAAAAAACAGGTTTTTTTGGGGAAATTTAACGTCCGGTAAGGGGAGGGGCAACGCACATATTTTTTAACCAAAGATACTAGGGTGGGGGGGAGGATCAAAACCCGTTGAAATTTTGGTTCTATGTTGTTTTTATCCCGATTTATGGCGATTTAGAAAATTAAATTTTAAAAATTTCAAATTTGTCCCATGGGCGAGGGATAGGCACAGGGATGTCTTTGGTTTTTTTTGGGGGGGCAGGTGCCCAGGCCCCCCCTTAGAATGTGTGCAAAAAATTTTTAGGGTTAGGGTTTGGGTTAGGGGGTTTTTTAGGGGGTTAGGGGGTTAGGGTTAGGGGGGTTAGGGTTTTAGGTTAGGGTTAGGGTTTGGGTTAGGGTTAGGGTTGGGGTTTTTGGGGTTTTTAGGGTTAGGGTTAGGGTTGGGGTTTTGGGGGGTTTTAGGGGTTAGGGTTGGGGGGTTGGGGGTTGGGGGGTTAGGGTTAGGGTTTGGGGGGTTTTTTTTGTTTTTAGGGTTAGGGGGTTTAGGGTTGGGTTAGGGTTAGGGTTTGGGTTAGGGGGTTTGGGTTAGGGGTTTGGGTTAGGGTTAGGGTTAGGGTTAGGGTTGGGGTTGGGGGGTTAAAGGGTTAGGGTTAGGGTTAGGGTTAGGGTTTGGGTTTTTAGGGTTAGGGTTGGGTTTTTGGGGGGGGGAGCAATTGCCCACTTTTTCAAAAGGGGTTTTTTTTGGGTAAATTTTGAACGCAAGGGGCAACCTCTCCCGGCCATCCTCGGATACCTTGGGCCCCCGGGGCCCCATTGGCCGAAAAAGTTTGCCCCCTTGGTGGGATTGTGGGACTGCAATCGCGATTTGAAAAGTTTGAAGCTCGTAACTCCCCAACGCAGGGGGCAACACAATTCAAGCGTGTGTTGGCCTTGGCCAGGACTACATGCTCCCCAATTTTTACCCATTTCCGAGAAAATTTTTTTTAAACAGGGAAAAAACAGGTTTTTTGGGAATAACGTCGGTAGGGGGGGGGGCAACTGACAAGATTTTTAACAAGATATAGGCGTGGGGACGGATCGAATCCGTTAAAAATTTTGGTTTATGTTGTTTCTACCGAGTTATGGCCGATTTAGAAAATTAAATTTTAAAATTTCAAAAGTTGTGCCATGGGGAGGAAGATAGGCACAGGGAGTCCTTTGGTGTGGCGGTGCCCCGGGGCCCCCCTAGACTTTGTGTGCAAATTTTTGGGAGTTGTAGCTACTTATTCATGTAGCTGCCTTTGCCCCCCATGAAAAATTTTGGGAAAATTTTTTTTAAGTGCCGAGTCCTAAGAAAAAAATTTTTCCCAAAAAAAAGTTTTTTAGGGCACTTTTTTAGGCCATTTGGAGTATATATGTTTTTTTTTTTTTTTTTTTTTTTTTTTTTTTTTCCCCAAATAGTTGGCGCTATCATGACCAAAAATTATGGGTGAGAAAGGGGGGAAAATCCCCGTCATTTTTTTAAAAAAACCCCTATAAAAAAGGTGGAAGGATTTGGGAAATTTGGGAAATGTGGAAAGGGGAATAGGGAGTTGGAAGGTGGAATGGGGGAGTTGGAAAAATGGAGTTGGAAGGGGGGAATGTGGATTTGGGAAATATGGATTTTGGAAGGGGGGAATGTGGGTTAGGGTTGGGTTGGGGTTTTGGGGGGTTGGGGGGTTTTGGGTTTTTGGGGGGGGGTTTTTGGGGGGGGGTTTGGGGGGGTTGGGGTTTTGGGTTAGGGGGGGGGTTTAAAAGGGTTGGGGGTTGGGGTTGGGTTGGGGGTTAGGGTTAGGGTTTGGGTTGGGGTTAGGGTTTTTTTAAAGGGTTTGGGGGTTTTAAAGGGGGGGGGTTTTTGGGTTTTTGGGGGTTTTGGGGGGTTGGGGGTTGGGGTTTTTTTGGGTTTGGGTTGGGGTTTTTAAGGGTTGGGGTTTTTTAGGGTTGGGGTTTTGGGGTTTTTGGGGGTTAGGGGGGGTTTTGGGTTTTTGGGGTTTTGGGGTTTGGGTTGGGTTGGGGTTTAGGGTTAGGGTTAGGGTTGGGGGGGGGGGGTTGGGGTTTTAGGGTTGGGGGGGGGGTTTGGGGGGGTTAGGGGGGGGGGTTTTGGGTTTTAGGGTTGGGGTTGGGGTTTTGGGGGGGGGGTTTGGGGGGTTTTGGGTTGGGGTTTTGGGGTTTTGGGGTTTGGGGGTTGGGGTTTTAGGGTTATTTTTTAAGGGTTAGGTTAAGAGCAATCTGCCATTTTTTTCAAAAGGGGTTTTTTTTGGACGAAAATTTTTAAAAAAAAAAAAACGCAGGGGGGCAACCTCATCCCCGAGACCATCCTGGAAATCCCTTGGGCCGGGCGCTTTGGGCCCGAAAAAGTTTCGCCCCCCTGGTGGGGGGATTGGGGGTTTCTGAAATTTGGGGTTGGGTTGGGGTTTTGGGTTTTGGGTTGGGGTTTTAGGGTTGGGGTTTTGGGTTAGGGTTGGGGTTTTAGGGTTTGGGTTTTAGGGTTGGGGTTTTGGGTTAGGGTTAGGGGTTGGGGTTAGGGTTATTTTTTGGTTTAAGAGAAAATTCTCCCCCTTTTTTAAAAAGTGGTTTTTTGGACGAAAATTTTTAAAAACGCAGAGGGGAAAACCTCATACCGGGGACCATCCTGGGAAATACCTTGGGCCCAGGGGGCTTTGGGGCCAAAAAAAGTTTCTTTCCTCCGGGGGCGATTTTTGGGTACTGCAATCGCGTTTTAAAAAGGGTTTAAAGCCCCGTAACTCCCCAAAACGCAGAGGGGCAACCCCAATTCCAAGCGGGTGTCTGTTGAAACCCCTTTGGGGCCGGGGACTACATGTCCCCAATTTTTTTGCCATTTCCGGAAATTTTTTTTTAACGGGAAAAAAACGGGTTTTTTTTGGGAAAAACGTCCGGTAGGGGAGGGGCAACGGGCCCAACAAAAAAATTTTTAACCAAGATACAAAGGCGTGGGGATGGGATCGAATCCGTTGAAATTTTGGTTCTATTTTGGGTTTCTATCCCGAGTTATGGCCCGTTTTAGAAAATTAAATTTTTAAAAAATTTTAAAAAGTTTTTTGCCACGGGGCGGGAAGTTAGGCCAGGGTTGCCTTTTGGTGTGGCGGTGCCCCGGGCCCCCCAAAGACATGTGTGCGAAGTTTTGGAGTTGTAGTCACTTATTTTCTTTGTACCCTCCCCATTGACCCCCAGTAAAATTTTGGGAAATTTCTTTAAGTCCCGGAGTCCTAAGAAAAAAAATTTTTTCCAAAAAGTATTTAGAAGCCCCTTTTTTGGGGCCCTTTTGGGAGTATAAAATGTTTTTTTTTTTTTTTTTTTTTTTTTTTTTTTTTACCACTAGTTGGCGCTATCATGAAAAAAATTTTATGGGGTGAGAAAGGGGGGAACCCCCCGTCATTTTTTTAAAAACCCCTATAAAAAAAGGGTTTGGGAAGGGGGGTTGGGAATTGGAATTTTGGAAAATTGGTTTTGGGGAGTTGGAAGGTGGAAGGGTGGATTGGGAAATTATGGGGGTTGGAAGGTGGAAGGGTGGAGTTGGAATATGGATTTGGGGAAGGGGGGAATGTGGATTGGGGTTTAAAGGGTTGGGGTTTTGGGTTAGGGTTTTAGGGTTAGGGTTGGGGTTGGGGGTTGGGGTTGGGGTTTGGTTAAGAGCAATCTCCCCACTTTTAAAAAAGGGGTTTTTTTGGAAAGTAAATTTTAAACGCAGGGGGGAACCCTCAAACCCGAAAAAAAATCCCCCGGAAATTTGGGGACCGGCGCATTGGCCAAAAAAAGTTTCGTCCCCCTTTGGGTGGCGATTGGGGGGTTACTGCAATCGCGTTTAAAAAAGTTTGATGGGCCCCGAAACCCCCCAACGCAGGGGGAAAACACAATTCCAAGCATTTGTTGGTTGTAGTTTCCTTTGGCAAAAATGTCCCCAATTTTTAGCCTTTTCCAAAGAAACTTTTTTTAACAGGGAAAAAAGGGTTTTTTTGGGAAAAAAAGTCCTTTTAGGGGAAGGGGAAACCCTTGCACAGTTTTTTTAAAACCAAGTTACTAGGGTGGGGAGGGATAAAATCCTTTTGGAAAATTTTTGGTTTTTGTTGTTTTTTACCCCGATTTTTGGGCGATTTAGAAAATTAAATTTTTAAAATTTCAAATTTTTGTGCCACTGGGCGAGGAAGATAGGCACAGGGATGCCCTTTTGGGTGTGGCGGGGGCCCCCAGGCCCCTAAAAATTTTGTGTGCGAAAGTTTTGGAGTTGTAGCTCACTTTCTTCGTAGCGGGCCAATTGCCCCCATGAAAAATTTTTGGGGAAAAAATTTTCTTTAAGTGCCGAGTCCAAAGAAAATAATTTTTAAAAAAAAGGTTTTGGGAAAAAAAGTTTTTGGCCTTTGGAGTATATTTTTTTTTTTTTTTTTTTTTTTTTTTTTTTTTTACACCATAGTTGGCGCTATCATGACCAAAAATTAGGGGTTTGAGAAAGGGGGGAACTCCCCTTTCATTTTTTTTAAAAACCCTATAAAAAAAGGGGGAAAAGGATTTGGGAATTGGAATGTGGAAAGGGGAATATGGATTTTGGGAAGGTTTGGAATGTGGAGTTGGAATATGGAGTTGGAAGGGGGAAAATGTGGAGTTGGAATTTTGGAGTTGGAAGGTGGAATGTGGATTTGGGGTGGGTTAGGTTGGGGTTTTGGGTTAGGGTTAGGGTTAGGGTTAGGGTTGGGTTGGGGTTTGGGGTTTTAGGGTTGGGGTTTTGGGTTGGGTTGGGGTTTGGGGTTTTGGGGTTTTAAGGTTAAGAGAAATTTTGGGCCCATTTTTCAAAAGGGGGGTTTTTTTGGGGACGAAAAATGTTGAACGCAAGGGGGCAACCTCAAAACCGAGACCCCCTCGGATCCCTTTTGGGCCGGCGCTTTGGCCCGGGAAAAATTTTGGGCCCCCCTTTTTGGGGGGGAAATTGTGGGTACTGCAATCGCGTTTTAAAAAGTTTGAAGCTCCGTAACCCCCCAAACGGGAGGGGAAAAACCACAATTCCAAGCGTGTTTGTTTTTTCCCCTTGGCCAGGACTACTTTGCCTCACAAATTTTTTAGCCATTTCCGGAAACTTTTTTTAACATGGAAAAAAAAGGTTTTTTTGGGAAAAAACGTCCGGTTTGGGGGGAGGGGCAACTGCACAAATTTTTAAAACCAAGATACTATGCGGGGGGAAAGGTTTCAAAATCCGTTAAAAATTTTGGTTCTATGTTGTTTCTTTTCCCGAGTTAGGGGCCGATTTAGAAAATTGAATTTAAAAAAAATTTAAAAGTTGTCCCCCCTGGGCGAGGAAGTTAGGCACGGGGATGCCCTTTGGTTTGGCAAGGTGCCCGGGCCCCCCCAATAGACATGTGTGCAAATTTTTTTGGGTTGAAAGCTCCCTTATTCATGTAGCTGCCTTTGACCCCATGAAAAATTTTGGGGGGAAAATTTTTTTTTAAGGGTTCCCCGAGTCCAAAAGAAAAAAATTTTTTCCCAAAAAAAGTTTTTTGAAGCCTTTTTTGGGCCTTTTTGGAGTATATATGTTTTTTTTTTTTTTTTTTTTTTTTTTTTTTTTTTACCCCATTTGTTGGCGTTTATCAGGGCCCAAAATTTTTTGGGTGGTGGGGGGGAACCCCCCGCCCATTTTTTTAAAAACCCCCCTATAAAAAAAGGGGGAAAGGGGTTTTGGGAATTGGAATGTGGAAAGGGAATTTTATGATTTGGGAAAAGGTGGAATGTGGAGTTGGAATATGGATTTGGGAAAAGGGGGAAAATGTGGATTTGGGGAAATATGGATTTGGGGAAGGTGGAATGTGGATTTAAGGGTTGGGGTTAGGGTTTAGGGTTGGGGTTTTGGGGGTTGGGGTTAGGGTTGGGGTTTTAGGGGTTGGGTTTTAGGGTTGGGGTTTTAGGGTTTTTAGGGTTGGGGTTTTGGGGTTGGGGTTTGGGTTAGGGTTGGGGTTTTGGGGTTTTGGGGTTTAAAGGGTTAGGGTTTGGGTTGGGGTTTTGGGTTTTAGGGTTAGGGTTAGGTTAAGAGCAATCCCCCACTTTTCAAAAGGGGGTTTTTTGGGACGAAAATTTTTGAACGCGGGAGGGGGGAAACCTCTTTCCCGGGCCCCATCCTGGTTACCTTGGGCCAGGCGCTTTGGGGCCGAAAAAGTTTCGTCCCCCTGGTGGCGTTTTGTGGAAACTGCAACCCGCGTTTTGAAAATTTTTTAAAAGCCCCCTTAACCCCCCAAAACGCAGGGGGCAAAAAAAAATTTCCCAAGGGCAGTGCCTGTTGTACCCCTTTTGGCCCCAGGATTAAATGCTCCCAATTTTTTAGCCACCCCCGAGAAAATTTTTTTAAACAGGGAAAAAAACGGTTTTTTGGGGGGTTTAACGTCCGTAGGGGGGGGGAAAACTGCAAAAAATTTTTAACCCCCAAGATTATTTTGGGGGTGGGGGTTAACGGTTTTCAGAAATCCCCCCGCCGTTAAAATTTTTGGGTTTCAAATGTTGTTTTCTACCCCGGATTTTGGGCCGATTTAAAAAAATTTAAATTTTTAAAAAATTTTCAAAGTTGTCCCCACCGGGGGGGGGGCGAGGAAGTAGGCACAGGGATGTCCTTTGGTGTGGCAGGTCCCCAGGCCCCCTAGAATGTGTGCGAAGTTTTGGGGGTTGTAGCTCACTTACTTCATGTAGTTGCCATTGCCCCCATGAAAAAATTTTGGGAAAATTTTTTTTAAGTCCCGGTCCAAAGGGAAAAATAATTTTTCCAAAAAGAAATTTAAAGGAGCACGTTTTAGGCCATTTGGTGTATATATGATTTTTTTTTTTTTTTTTTTTTTTTTTTTTTTTTTTTTTTAAAACCCCCATTTCCTTTTTTTAAAAACCCAAAAAAAGGGGGAAAGGGATTGGGGGAATGTAAAAAATTATATTGGGGGTTTGGAAGGGGTTTTGGAAATTTTGGGAAATTTGGGGAAAATGGAATTGGGGGGTTGGGGGTTTGGGGTTTGGGGGGTTTGGGGGTTTATTTTTGGGGTTGGGGGGGTTGGGGGGGGTTGGGGGGTTAGGGTTAGGGTTGGGGTTTTTAGGGTTAGGGTTGGGGTTAAAGGGTTCCCCTTTTAAATAGGGTTTTTTGGCGTTTTGCCGGGGGGGTTAGGTTGGGAAAATTGGGAAAGGGTTTGGGGAAAAATTTTCCCCCCCTTTTAAAGGGTTTTTTGGCGAATTTTGGGGGAAGCAAGGGTTAGGGTTGGGTTTGGGAAGGGGTTGGGAAAAAAATTTGGGGTTAATTTTAGGTTTGGGGTAGGGTTTGGGTTAGGGTTGGGGTTTGGGGTTTAAGGGTTAGGGTTAGGGTTAGGGTTGGGGTTTTAGGGTTAGGTTGGGGTTTTGGGGGTTAGGGTTAGGGTTAGGGTTAGGGTTATTTTTTGGGTTAGGGTTGGGGTTGGGGGTTTGGGTTAGGGTTAGGGTTAGGGTTAGGGTTGGGGTTAGGGTTAGGGTTAGGGTTAGGGTTTTAGGGTTAGGGTTATTTGTTTTGGGTTTTTTTTTGGGTTTTTTTTTTAGGGTTTTAGGGTTAGGGTTGGGTTTTATTAGGTTTTTTAGGGTTGGGGTTGGGGTTTTGGGGTTTAGGGTTAGGGTTGGGGGTTGGGTTGGGGTTAGGGTTGGGGTTTTTGGGGTTTGGGTTTTTGGGGTTTTGGGTTGGGGTTTTGGTTTTGGGTTGGGGTTTTGGGTTAGGGTTAGGGTTGGGGTTAGGTTTGGGGGTTAGGGTTTTAGGGTTGGGTTTAAAGACCCAATCTCCCCAAACTTTTCAAAGTGGTTTTTTGGAGGGTAAATTTTAAAACGCAGAGGGGGCCCAACTCATACCGGGGACCACCCTGGGAAAACCCTTGGGGAAACCAGGCGCATTGGCCAAAAAAGTTTCTTTCCCCCTGGTGGCATTGGGGGTTCTGAAAGGGGCGATTTGAAAAGTTTGAAGCTCCGTAATCCCCAACGCAGGGGGAAACAAAATTTCCCAAAATGCAGTGCCTGTTGTACCCTTTTTGGGCCGGGGAAATACATGCTCACAATCTTTTGCCTTTTCCGAGAAAAACTTTTTTTAAAACATAAAAAAAACAGGTTTTTTGGGAAAAAACCCCCGGGGTAGGGGGGGGGGGAAACTGCACAAGTTTTTTTAACCTTTTTTTAAAATAGGCGGGGGGAAACGGATTAAATCCGTTAAAATTTTTGGTTCTATTTTGGGTTTTTCTACCCCGAGTTAGGGCCCGTTTTAAAAAATTTTTTTTTTTAAAAATTTTCAAATTTGTGCCACTGGTAAAGTTTTTTGGGGGCCTGGGTTGCCCCTTTGGTGGGGAGGTCCCCCGGGCCCCTAGAATGTGTGCGAAGTTTTGGATTTTGGTGGGCTCATTTTAAACTTCATTTTGTGCCATTGACCCCCATGAAAAATTTTTTGGAAAATTTTCTTTAAGGGGCCCGGCCCTTTTTGAAAAATTTTTTTCCAAAAAGTTTTTGGGGAAAGACTTTTTTAGGCCATTTGGAGTATAATGATTTTTTTTTTTTTTTTTTTTTTTTTTTTTCCCACACTATTTGGGCGCTATCATGAAAAAAATTAGGGGTTTGAGTAAGGGGGGAACCCCCCGGTCATTTTTTTAAAAACCCTATATAAAAGGGGGAAAGGGAGTTAGGGTTAGGGTTGGGGGTTGGGTTGGGGTTTTAAGGGTTGGGTTAGGGTTGGGTTATTTTTAGGGTTAGGGTTAGGGTTGGGTTAGGGTTAGGGTTGGGGTTGGGGTTTGGGTTTTAGGCAATCCCCCCCACTTTTCAAAAAGGGGTTTTTTGGAGTAAATTTTGAACGCAGGGGGAAAACCTTCATCCCCGAGGACCACCCTCGGATCCCTTGGGGCCCAGGCGCATTGGCAGAAAAAGTTTCGTCCCCCTGGGGGCCCCGGTTTTGTGGGAAAGGGAAATCGCGATTTGAAAATTTTGAAGCCCCCGTAACCCCCCAAACGAAAGGGGGGGCAAAAAAATTCCCAAGCAGTGCCCTGTTGTACCCTTTGGGCCCGGGAACTAAAATGCTCCCCTTTTTTTGCCATTTCGAAAAATTTTTTTTTAACAGGGGAAAAAACGGGTTTTTTTGGGGAAAAAAGTTCCGGTAGGGGAGGGGAAACCCGCAAAAGTTTTTTAAACCCAAGTTTCCCTAGGTGGGGGGGGACGGTTTTCCAAGAAATCCGTTAAAATTTTGGTTCTTTGTTTTTTCTACCCCAGGTTATTGGCCGGGATTTAGAAATTGAATTTTAAAATTTCAAAGTTGTGCCACTGGGGAGGAAGATAGGCACAGGGATGCCCTTTTGGTGGGGCAGGTGCCCCGGGGCCCCCTAGACATTTTGGGGCGAAGTTTTGGAGTTGTGGGCTCATTTTAATTCTTTGTAGCTCCCATTGACCCCCATTTTTAAAATTTTTGGGGGGAAAATTTCTTTAAGTCCCGGGGTTCCTAAGAAAAAAATTTTTTTCCAAAAAGTATTTAGGAGACGTTTTTTAGGCCATTTGGGGTATTTTATGTTTTTTTTTTTTTTTTTTTTTTTTTTTTTTAAAACCACTTTTGGCGCTTTCATGCCCAAAAAATTTATGGGGGATTTAAGGGGGGAAAACCCCCCGTCATTTTTTAAAAAAAAAACCCTATAAAAAAGGGGTTGGAAGGATTTGGGAAAATTGGTTTGGTGGAAAGGGGAATATGGATTTGGGAAGGGGGAAATTTTGGAGTTGGAATATGGATTTGGAAGGGGGGGAAGTGGAGGGGTTGGGGTTTTAGGGTTAGGGTTGGGGGTTGGGGTTTTGGGTTGGGGTTTAGGGTTGGGGTTTAGGGTTGGGGTTAGGGTTAGGGTTTAGGGTTAGGGTTTTAGGGTTGGGGTTTTGGGTTTAAGGGTTAGGGTTGGGGTTGGGGTTTTTAAAAAGGGTTTTTGGGTTGGGTTTTGGGGGTTAGGGTTGGGGTTAGGTTAAGGCAACCCGGGCCACTTTTAAAAAGGGGGTTTTTTTGGGACGTTAAATTTTGAAGAGAAGGGGCAACCTCATCCCGGGGCCCATCCTCGGTTTCCTTGGGCCAGGGCATTGGCAAAAAAATTTTCGTCCCCCTGGTGGCGATTGTGGGTACTGCAATCGCTTTTTAAAAAATTTTAAAGGGCTCCGTAACCCCCCAACGCAAAAAGGGGGCAACAAAATTCCAAGCGTTTTCTGTTGGGGGCCCTTGGCCGGGGACTACATGCTCACCAATTTTTACCCATTTCCGGAAAAATTTTTTTTAACAGGGAAAAAAAACGGGTTTTTTGGGAATAACGCCCGGGTGGGGGGAGGGGGCAACGCACAAGATTTTTAAACCAAAAGATTACTAGGTGGGGGGGAAGGGATCAGAACCCTTTTTAAAATTTTTGGGTTTTTCTATGTTTTTTTCTACCCGAGTTAGGGCCCCGTTTTAAGGAAAATTAAATTTTTAAAAATTTCCCAAAGTTGGCCACTGGGGAGGAAGATGGGCCCACAGGGATGCCCCTTTGGGGTGTGGCAGGTCCCCCGGGGCCCCCTAGAATGGATGCGAATTTTTTTGGATTTTTGGGTTTAGCTCACTTACTTCTGTAGTTTGCCTTTCCCCCCCTTTTGTAAAAATTTTTTTGGGAAAATTTCTTTTTAGGTCCCGGAAGTCCTAAGAAAAAATTTTCCCAAAAAAGTATTTAGGGCACTTTTTTTTTAGGCCCCATTTGGAGAAATTATGATTTTTTTTTTTTTTTTTTTTTACACCATATTTTTGGCGCTTTCTTAAACCAAAAAAAATTATGGGGGGGGAAAAGGGGGGGGAATTCCCCCGTCCCCCTTTTTTAAAAACCCTTATAAAAGAAAAAGGGATTTTGGAAATTTGGGTTGGGGGGGGGGTTTTGGGGTTTGGGTTAGGGTTGGGGGTTAGGGTTTGGGGTTTTTGGGTTTGGGGGGGGTTTTTGGGGGGTTTTGGGGTTGGGTTTAGGGTTAGGGTTAGGGGGGGTTTTAAAGGGTTGGGTTTTTGGGGTTGGGGGGTTTGGGGGTTTTTAGGGGGGGGGGGTTTTGGGTTAGGGTTGGGGTTTTTGGGTTTTTGGGTTTTTGGGTTGGGTTTTGGGGGGTTGGGGTTTTTGGGGGGTTTTGGGGGGTTTGGGGGGTTGGGGTTAGGGGGGTTTGGGGTTGGGGTTTTTGGGGTTTTTGGGGGTTAGGGTTTTTGGGGTTTGGGGGTTGGGGGTTTTTTGGGGGGTTTTTAAGGGGGGGTTTTGGGGGGTTTGGGGGGTTGGGGGTTTTGGGTTGGGGGTTTTTTGGGGGGTTGGGGTTTGGGGGTTTTAGGGGGGGTTTGGGGTTTTGGGGTTTTGGGGGGGGTTTTTGGGGGGGTTTGGGGTTTTTTGGGTTTTAGGGTTGGGGTTTGGGTTTAGGGGGGTTTGGGGGGTTTTTAGGGGGGGTTTAGGGGGGGGTTTTGGGGTTTTTGGGTTGGGGTTTTGGGGTTTGGGTTTGGGGTTTTTTGGGGTTTTAGGGGGGGTTTTGGGGGGGGGTTTTAAAGGGGGGGTTGGGGGGGTTTTGGGGTTGGGGGGGTTTGGGTTGGGGTTTTGGGGTTTGGGGTTTTAGGGTTTTTGGGGGTTTGGGGTTTTGGGGGGTTTGGGGTTTGGGGTTTTTGGGGGGAGGGGGGGGGTTGGGGACGGATCAGAATCCGTTAAAAATTTTTGGGGTTTATGTTGTTTCTACCCCGAGTTAGGGCCCCGATTTAAAAAATTGAATTTTAAAATTTCAAAGTTGTGCCCCTGGGCGAGGAAAAAAAGGGGCACAGGGATGTCCTTTTGGTTGGCAGGTGCCCCGGCCCCCCCCTTAGACTTGTGTGCGAAGTTTTGGAGTTGTACCCTCACTTACTTCAGGTAGCTGCCTTTTGACCCCCATGTAAAATTTTAAAAAAAATTTTTTAAAAGTCCCGAGTCCTAAGAAAAAAATTTTTTCCCAAAAAAAAGTATTTAGGAGCATTTTTTTAGGCCTTTTTGGGGGTTATATATGTTTTTTTTTTTTTTTTTTTTTTTTTTTTTTTTTCTCCCCCTATTTGGGGCTTTCATGCCCAAAAAATTTTATGGGTGAGTAAGGGGGGAAACCCCCCCGTCATTTTTTTAAAAACCCTATATAAAAGGGGGGAAGGATTTGGGTTTTTGGGGAAATGGGGAAAAGGGAAATTATGGAGTTGGAAGGGGGGAATGTGGATTTGGGAAAATTGGAGTTGGGAAAGGGGGAAATGGGGGGAGTTGGGAATTTTGGAGTTGGGGGGTTTGGGGTTTAAAGGGGTTGGGGTTTGGGTTGGGGTTAGGGTTGGGGTTTTGGGTTGGGGTTAGGGTTGGGGGTTAGGGGTTGGGGGTTGGGGTTTTAGGGTTAGGGTTAGGTTTTTGGGATAAATGTCCTTCGAGGGGCCCCTCGGGAAATTGTTTTTGCCATTTAACCCCGGGGGAGGAATGCCCTATCATCTGGAACCAATTTCCCCTTGGATTCCTTGGCCCCGGGACCTTTCCAAGGGGTGTGTCGTTTGCCCCGGGGAAAATTTGGGGGAAATATTCGAAATCTTAGTTTGAAATTTTTTAAAATTTGGCCTTTATCTCCGGAACGGAAAGTGAAAGAGACTTGATTTAAAACTCTGGGGTGTTCAGCGACCCCTTTTTAAAGGTGGGAAACGCCCCCCACTTTAAAGTCTCTAGCCCCTTTGGTTCCGAAGTTTTTGGGCCCAAAAACGGAATTGGGGAAATTTGTTTTCTGAAAAATTTAAAAATTTTTATAGGAAGGTCGTAGAGACACGTGGTGGGGGTCTACGTGAAGGGCTTGGCCCAAATAGTGGGGGTAGACACCAATTGCAAAATTGTGGGGGGTACCGTTGTTGAGTTAAAGGGGGTGTCAAAAATCCCCATACCCTTTTCATGTAAAAAGGGGAAAATTTTACTAAGTGTCACATCCAAAGTGAGAAATTTTTTGAATTAAAATCGAGAACGTAAGTGTTTGTTGGTCAAACTTTGGGGGTTTTTCCCCCCCATTTCACGTATAAGGAACACGTTTGACACCAAGTATTAAATGGTGGGGGTTCCCTTTAAAAGTTAGGGGGCCCCATTTTTGGGGGGAAAATTTTTCTAAGTGTGAGTCCTAAGAAAATTATTTTTTCCAAAAAATTTTTAGGAAACACGTTTCAGGGCCCCTTTGGAGTATATATGTTTTTTTTTTTTTTTTTTTTTTTTTTTTTTTTCACCACTAGTTGGCGCTATCATGACCAAAAATTTTTTGGGGGGAGTTTCCCGGGCTCAGTCGACCCTGAATGTGAGGGGGGTTTGGGTTAGGGTTTGGGTTAGGGTTTGGGGTTTGGGTTTGGGTTAGGGTTAGGGTTAGGGGTTTTGGGGTTTTTTTTAGGGTTAGGGGTTTTTTGGGGTTTTTTTGGGTTTGGGTTAGGGTTTAGGGTTAGGTTAAGAGCAATTGCCCACTTTTCAAAAGTGGGTTTTTTGGGCGTAAATTTTTAAGCAGAGGGGGGAACCTCTTTCCGAGACCATCCCCGGGTTTCCCTTTGGGAAAAGGCGGGATTTTGGCCCAAAAGTTTTTTGTCCCCCTTTGGGGGCGTTTTTGGGTAGGGCAAAAGCAATTTTTTAAAAAATTTTAAGCTCCGTAAAATCCCCCAAAGCAGAGGGGGCAACACTTAAGCAGTGCCTGTTGTAGCCCCTTTGGGCCGGGGCTACATGTCAAACCCAATTTTTTTGCCCTTTTCCGAGAAAATTTTTTTAACTGGAAAAAAAAGGTTTTTTTTGGGAAAAAACGTCCCGGGGGGGAGGGGCAACCCGCACAAGATTTTTAAAACCCAAAATACTAGGCGTGGGGACGGTCGAATCCGTGAAATTATGGTTCTATGTTGTTTCTTTTCCCGGGGTTATGGCCCCAAATTTTGAAAAAAGAATTTTTTAAATTTCAAAATTGTTGCCCCTGGGCGAAAGGGGATAGGCACAGGGATGTCCTTTGGGGTGGCAGGTGCCCCAAAGGGCCCCCCCGACAAGTGTGCGAAGTTTTTGGGTTTTTGGGTCACTTACTTCATGTAGCTGCCCTTGCCCCCCAAAGTAAAATTTTGGGAAAATTTCTGGGAAAATGCCGAGTTTCCCAAGAAAAAATTTTTCCAAAAAGTATTTTTGGAGCCGTTTTTTGGCCATTTGGAGTTTTATATGATTTTTTTTTTTTTTTTTTTTTTTTTTTTTTAAAAACCCCTTTGTTGGCGCTATCATGAACAAAAAAATTTTGGGTGAGTAAAAGGGGGAAAATCCCCGTCATTTTTTTAAAAAAAACCCCTTAAAAAAAGGGGGAAGGAGTTGGAAATTTGGGAAAGTGGAAAAAGGAAAATGGAGTTGGAAAAGGGGGAATGGGGGGGTTGGAATATGGAGTTTGGGAAAGGGGGGTTTTGGGGTTGGAAAATGGAGTTGGGAAGGGGGAATGTGGAGTTGGAATATGGAGGGGTTTGGGTTTGGGTTTTGGGTTAGGGGTTTGGGTTAGGGTTTGGGTTAGGGTTAGGGTTAAAGGGGTTTGGGTTGGGTTTTGGGGTTTGGGTTTGGGTTTTGGGTTTTTGGGTTAGGGTTTTGGGTTGGGTTAGGGTTTTGGGGGTTTGGGGTTTTTTTTAGGTTAAGAGCAATTTTTGCCCACTTTTCAAAAGTGGTTTTTTTTGGGCGTAAATTTTTTAAAAGCAGGGGGCAACCTCATACCGGGGCCCACTTCCCGGGTACCTTGGGGGCCAGGGCATTGGGCCCAAAAGTTTCGTTTCCCCCCCTGGCGTTTTTGGGTAGGCAATCGCAAAATTTTAAAAAATTTGAAACTCCGTAACTCCCCAACGAAAGGGGGGAACCCCAATTTCCCAAACAGTGCCTGTTTTTTAGCCCCTTGGCCCGGACTACATGCTCACCCCAAATTTTTTGCCATTTACGAAAAAACTTTTTTTTTAAAAAGGAAAAAAAAAGGGTTTTTTGGGAATTTTAAAGTCCCCGGGAGGGGGGGGGGCAAAATGCACAAGATTTTTAACCAAAATACTAGGGGGGGGGGACGGATCAGGAATCCGTTGAAAATTTTTTGGTTTTTATGTTGTTTCTATCCCGGTTATTGGGCCCCTTTTTGAAAAATGGGAAATTTTTAAAAATTTTAAAGTTGTGCCACTGGGGAGGAAAATGGCACGGGATTTTCCTTTGGTGTGGCGGTGCCCCGGCCCCCTTTGACATGTTTTTGCGAAATTTTGGGGGTTGTAAACTCACTTTCTTTATGTAGCTGCCATGACCCCCATGTAAAATTTTGGGGGAAAAATTTTTGTTTTGTGCCGAAATCCTAAGAAAATTTAATTTTTTTCCAAAAAAATATTTTTGGGGGCCCGTTTTTTGGCCAAATTTTGGGGTATATATGGTTTTTTTTTTTTTTTTTTTTTTTTTTTTTTTTCACCACTAGTTGGCGCTATCATGACCAAAAATTATGGGGAAGTAAGGGGGAAATCCCCCTCACTTTTTTAAAAAAACCCCATATAAAAAATTTGGGAAAGGGGTTGGAATTGGGAAAGTGGGAAAAGGAATATGGAGTTTGGGAAAGGGGGAAAGTGGAGTTGGGGGAAAATGGAGTTGGAAGGGGGGAATGTGGAGTTGGGGAAAAATGGAGTTGGGAAGGGGGAATGTGGAGTTGGAATATGGAGGGTTAGGGTTAGGGGTTTTGGGTTTTGGGTTAGGGTTAGGGTTAGGGGTTAGGGTTTTGGGTTTTGGGGGTTTGGGTTAGGGTTAGGGTTTGGGTTGGGTTTTAGGGGGTTTGGGGGGTTTGGGTTAGGTTAAAGGGGTTTGGGGTTTGGGTTTTGGGTTAGGGTTAGGGTTAGGGTTAGGGTTAGGGTTTTGGGTTTTGGGGTTTTTGGGTTAGGGTTAGGGGTTTGGGTTAGGGTTAGGGTTTGGGTTAGGGTTGGGGGTTTGGGTTAGGGTTTTGGGTTAGGGTTAGGGTTTTGGTTTAAAGGGTTTTGGGTTAGGGTTTTGGGTTTTTGGGGGAGGGGGTTTGGGTTAGGGTTAGGGTTTTGGGGTTTGGGTTAGGGTTAGGGGGTTTTGGGTTTAGGGTTAGGGTTTTGGGTTAGGGTTGGGTTAGGGTTGGGTTAGGGGTTTGGGTTGGGTTTTGGGGTTTGGGTTTTGGGTTAGGGTTGGGTTAGGTTAAAAAGCAAACTGCCCCCTTTTCAAAAATGGTTTTTTGGGCGTAAATTTTGAAGCAGAGGGGGCAACCTCCATACCGAGGGCCATCCTCGGATACCCTTTGGGGCCGGCGCATTTTGGCCCAAAAAATTTCGGTTTCCCCCCCGGGGGCGATTGTGGGTCTGCAATGGCAATTTGAAAAATTTGAAGTCCGTAAATCCCCAACGCAGAGGGGGGAAACACAATTCCAAAACAGTGCCTGTTTTTAGCCCTTTTGGCCCGGATTTCATTTTCTCATAATTTTTAGCCATTTCCCAGAAAATTTTTTTAAAATGGAAAAAAGGTTTTTTGGGAATAACGTCCCCGGGAGGGGGGGGGGCAACTGCACAAGATTTTTAACCAAGATACTAGGCGTGGGGACGGATCAGAATCCCTTTAAATTTTGGTTTTTATGTTGTTTCTATCCCGAGTTTAAAGGCCCATTTAGAAAATTTTATTTTTTTTTTTAAATTTTAAAGGGTTTTGCCCCCTGGGCGAGAAAGATAGGCCCGGGGGTTTTCCTTTTTGGTGTTTGGGAGGTGGCCCCGGCCCCCTAGACAGGGGTGCGAAAATTTTGGAGTTGTAGCTCACTTACTTCAGTACTTCCAAATTTACCCCCCTGTAAAAATTTTTTTAGAAAAATTTCTTTAAATGCCGGGGTCCTAGAAAAAATTTTTCCAAAAAGTATTTAGGAGCACGTTTTAGGCCCCTTTGGAGTATATATGATTTTTTTTTTTTTTTTTTTTTTTTTTTTTAAACCACTAGGGTTTGGGGTTTCATGACCAAAAAAATTTTGGGTGAGTTTTTGGGGGAAAATCCCCGTCACTTTTTTTAAAAAACCCCATATAAAAGGTGGAAGGAGTTGGGGAAATTGGGAAAGTGGGAAAAGGGGAAAATGGGTTGGAAGGGGGAATGTGGAGTTGGGGAAAATGGAGTTTGGGGGTTTGGGAAAGTGGGGGTTTGGGGAAAATTTGGGGTTGGAAAGGGGGAATTTTGGGTTAGGGTTAGGGTTAGGGTTAGGGTTATTTGGGTTTGGGTTAGGTTAGGGGTTTTGGGTTAGGGTTTGGGTTAGGGTTAGGGTGTAGGGGTTTGGGTTAGGGTTAGGGGTTTGGGTTAGGGTTAGGTTTAAGAAAACAATTGCCCACTTTTTTAAAAAAATGGTTTTTTTTGGGCGTAAATTTTGAACGAGAGGGGCAAAAACCCCATTTCCGAGACCATCCTCGGATACCCTTTGGGGCCCGGCGCATTGGCCGAAAAAGTTTGTCCCCTGGTGTCGATTTTTGGGTTTCTGCAATCGCGATTTGAAAAGTTTGAAGCTCCTTAATCCCCCCAAAGCCCGAGGGGCAACACAAAAACCCAAACAGTGCCTGTTGTAGCCCCCTTTGGGCCCGGGGCTACATGCTCACCCAAATTTTTTGCCATTTCCCAGAAACTTTTTTTTTTTAAAGGAAAAAAAAAAGGTTTTTTGGGGGAAAAACCCTCCCGGGGGGGAGGGGGGAAAATGCACAAGATTTTTAACCAAGTACTTTGGCGGGGGGGGACGGATCAGAAACCGTTTTAAATTTTTTTTGGGGTTTTAGGGTTTTTTCTATCCGAGTTAAAGGCCGATTTAGAAAATTGAATTTTTTAAAATTTTTAAAGTTGTGCCACTGGGGAGGAAGATAGGCCAGGGATGTCCTTTTTGGTGGGCAGGTGCCCCAGGCCCCCCCAGACATGTGTGCGAAGTTTTTTGGGGTTTTAGCTACTTACTTCATGTAGCTTTCCATTTACCCCATGTAAAAAATTTTGGGGGAAAAAATTTTTTTAAAATGCCCAGTCCTAGGAAAAAAATTTTTTAAAAAGTATTTAGGAGCACGTTTTAGGCCATTTGGAGTATATTGTTTTTTTTTTTTTTTTTTTTTTTTTTTTTTACACCACTAGTTGGCGCTTCTTTACCAAAAAATTTTGGGTGAGTAAGGGGGAACTCCCCGTCACTTTTTTAAAAAAACCCCATATAAAAAAGGTGGGAAGGAGTTGGGGAAATTTGGAATGTGGAAATGGAAATTTTGGAGGGTTTGGGAAAGGGGGAATTGGAGTTGGAATATTTGGGGTTGGAAAGGGGGAAATTTTTGGGGTTGGAATTTTGGGGTTGGGAAAAGGGGGAATGTGGAGTTAGGGTTAGGGTTTTGGGTTTTGGGGGTTTGGGGTTTGGGTTTGGGTTAGGGTTTTGGGGTTGGGTTTTGGGTTTGGGTTAGGGTTAAGAGCAAAACTGCCCACTTTTCAAAAAGTGGTTTTTTGGACGTAAATTTTGAACGCAGAGGGGGGAAGGGGGTTTGGGTTTTGGGTTAGGGTTTAGGGTTAGGGTTAGGGTTAGGGGTTTTTTGGGTTTTGGGGTTAGGGTTTAGGGTTAGGGTTGGGTTTGGGTTAGGGTTTGGGTTTTGGGTTAGGGTTAGGGTTTTGGGGTTTGGGTTAGGGTTAGGGTTAGGGTTTTGGGGTTAGGGTTAGGGGTTAGGGGGTTTGGGTTTTGGGTTAGGGTTAGGGGTTTGGGGGTTTGGGTTTGGGTTTGGGGGTTTGGTTATAGGTAAAATACGTCCTTCGAGACGGTTTAAGGGGAAAGTTTTTTTCCAAAACTTCCCGGGTAGGAATGCCCCATCATCTGGAAAACCCAAATTCCCTTTGGGTTCCCCTTTGGCCCCCGGGGCCCTTTTTTAAAGGTGTGTTTGTTTGCCCCCTGGAACCTTGGGGGAAAAATTCGAAATCTTAGTTTGAAACTTTAAAAGGCCATTTTCCGGAACGGTAAGTGTTTGGGTTTTGGGTTTTAGGGTTAGGGTTAGGGTTAGGGTTTTTGGGGTTTGGGGTTTGGGTTAGGGTTTTGGGTTAGGGTTAAGGGGTTTTGGGTTAGGGTTAGGGGGTTGGGGGGTTTGGGTTAGGGTTAGGGTTAGGGTTTAAAGGGGTTTGGGTTAGGGGTTTGGGGTTTTTTTTTGGGGTTAGGGTTAGGGTTTAGGGTTAGGGTTAGGGGTTTGGGTTAGGGTTAGGGTTTTGGGTTTGGGTTAGGGTTAGGGGGTTTGGGGGTTTGGGTTTGGGGGGTTAGGTTAGGGTTTTAGGGGTTTGGGTTAGGGTTAGGGTTAGGGTTTTAGGGTTTTGGGTTAGGGTTTTGGGGTTTGGGTTTTGGGGTTTTTGGGTTTGGGTTAGGGTTAGGGTTAGGGGTTTGGGTTTTTGGGGGTTTGGGTTAGGGGGGTTTGGTTAGGGTTTGGGTTAGGGTTAGGGTTAGGGTTTGGTTTTGAGCCCAAAAGCCCCAATTTTCAAAAGTGGTTTTTTTTGGACGTAAAATTTTTAACGCCCGAGGGGCAACCCCATTCCGAGGGCCATCCCCCGGATACCTTGGGCCAGGCGCATTGGGCCGAAAAAATTTCGTCCCCCTGGTGGCGATTTGGGGTACTGCAATGGCAATTTGAAAGTTTTAAGCTCCCCTAACTCCCAAAAGCAGAGGGGCAAACAATTCCAAGCAGTGCCTGTTGTAGCCCTTTTGGCCCGGACTACTTTCTCACTAAATTTTTTTGCCCCTTTCCCAGAAACTTTTTTTTTTAAAATGGAAAAAAAAAAAATGTTTTTTGGGGTAAAAACGTTTCCCGGGAGGGGAAAGGGGGAACTGCACAAGATTTTTAAACCCAAAAAACTAGGCGTGGGGGGGCCCGGGTCAGAAACCCTTGAAAAATTTTTGGGTTTTATGTTGTTTTTTTTCCCGAGTTTGGGCCCCATTTAGAAAATTTAAATTTTTAAAAATTTTAAAATTGTGCCACTGGGGGGAGAAAAATAGGCAAAAGGGAATTTTCCCCTTTTTTTTGGGAGGTGCCCCCGGCCCCCAGACATGTGTGCGAAGTTTTGGAGTTTTAGCTAAATTACTTTTATGTAGCCCGACATTTACCCCCAAAGTAAAATTTTGGGAAAAAAATTTCCTTTTTAAATGCCGAGGGCCTAAGAAAAAAAATTTTTTCCCAAAAAATATTTAGGGGCCGTTTTAGGGGCCCTTTGGAGTATTTATTTTTTTTTTTTTTTTTTTTTTTTTTTTTTTTTTTTTTTTACACCCCCCTAGGTTTGGGGCTTTTCCTGACCAAAAAAATTTTGGGGGAGTTTAAGGGGGGAAATCCCCCCTCACTTTTTTTAAAAAACCCATATAAAAAAGGTTTGGGGGAAATTTGGGAAATTTGGGAAAGTGGAAAAAGGGGAAATGGAGTTGGGAAAGGGGGAAAGTGGAGTTTTAAAAATGGAGTTGGAAGGTTGGGGAAAGTGGAGTTGGAATATGGGGGGTTGGAAGGTGGGGAAAGTTTTGGGTTTTGGGGTTTGGGTTAGGGGTTTGGGTTAGGGTTAGGGTTAGGGTTTTGGGGGTTAGGGTTAGGGTTTTGGGTCCCCCCAAGGTTAAATTTAGGGGTTTGGGGTTAGGGTTAGGGTTAGGGGGTTTGGGTTAGGGTTAGGTTAAGGCAATCTGCCCACTTTTCAAAAGTGGTTTTTTGGACGTAAATTTTTTGAACGAGAGGGGCAACCTCATCCCGGACCACCCTCGGATACTTGGGGGACCAGGCGCAGGGCCCCGAAAAAGTTTCGTCCCCCTGGGGGCGTTGTGGGTACTGCAATCCCCGTTTTGAAAAGTTTGAAGCCCTTAATCCCCAACGCAGAGGGGAAACCCAAAATTTCCCAAGCAGGCCGTTGTCCCCTTGGGCCAGGACTACATGTCAAAATTTTTTAGCCATTTCGAGAAATTTTTTAAAGGGAAAAAAACAGGTTTTTTTGGGAAAAACGCCCGGTGGGGGGGGGCAATGCAAAGATTTTTAACCAAGATTAGGCGTGGGGGGATCAGAACCCGTTGAAATTTTGGTTCTATGTTGTTTCTATCCGAGTTTGGCCGTTTTTAGAAAATTGAATTTTAAAATTTAAAAAGTTGTCCCACTGGGCGGGAAGATGGACAGGGATGCCCTTTTGGGGTGTGGCAGGTCCCCCGGGGGCCCCCCTAGCTTTGTTGCGAAGTTTTGGGGAGTTGTAGCTCACTTACTTCATGTAGTCCCATTGACCCCATGTAAAATTTTGGGGGGGAAAAATTTCTTTAAGTCCCGAGTCCTAAAAAAAAATTTTTCCAAAAAGTTTTGGAGCACGTTTTGGGCCCATTTGGGATATATGATTTTTTTTTTTTTTTTTTTTTTTTTTTTTTACACCACTAGTTGGCGCTATATGAAAAAAAAATATGGGTGGTAAGGGGGAACTCCCCCTCATTTTTAAAAAACCCCATATAAAAGGTGGAAGGAGTTGGAATTGGAATGTGGGGAAAAGGAAAATTGGAGTTGGAAGGGGGAATGGGGAGTTGGAATATGGATTTGGGAAAGGGTTGGAATGTGGATTTGGAATATGGGGGTTTAGGGTTGGGTTTTTAGGGTTAGGGTTAGGGTTAGGGTTAGGGTTAGGGTTAGGGTTAGGGTTAGGGTTTAGGGTTGGGTTAGGGTTAGGGTTTGGGTTAGGGTTAGGTTAGGGTTTGTTTTAAAAGGGTTTTTTTGGGTTTTAAATTTTAGGAGGGGGTTAGGGGTTGGGTTATTTGGGAGGGTTGGGGGGTTTTTTTGGGGTTGGGGGTTGGGTTGGGTTTAGGGAGGGTTGGGGTTTTGGGGGTTTAGGGGGGATTGGGTTAGGGTTGGGTTAGGGTTAGGGTTAGGGTTAGGGTTAGGGTTAGGGTTAGGGTTAGGGTTGGGTTAGGGTTAGGGTTGGGTTGGGTTAGGGTTGGGTTAGGGTTGGGGTTTTTGGGGTTTTAGGGTTGGGGTTTTTAGGGTTAGGGTTTAGGGTTAGGGTTAGGGTTAGGGTTGGGTTTTAGAGCAATCTGCCCCTTTTAAAAGGGGTTTTTTTTGGACGTAAATTTTGAAGCAGAGGGGAAACTCATACCGAGAACCCTCGGATACCTTGGGACCGGGCGTTTTGGCGGAAAAAGTTTCGCCCCCCGGTGGCGATTTGGGTACTGCAATCGCGATTTGAAAAGTTTGAAGCCCCTAACCCCCAACGCAGAGGGGAAACACAACCCAAGCGTGTTGTGTAGCCTTGGCCAGGACTACATGCTCACCTTTTTTTACCCTTTTCCGAAAAAATTTTTTTAAACATAAAAAAAAAAGGTTTTTTGGGAATAACGCCCGGTAGGGGGAGGGCAATGCACAAATTTTTAACCAAGATACTAGGGGGGGGGGAGGATCAGAATCCGTTGAAATTTTGGTTCTATGTTGTTTCTACCCCGAGTTTGGCCGATTTAAAAAATTAAATTTTAAAAATTTCAAAAGTTGTGCCAGGGGGCGAGGAAGTAGGCACAGGGATGTCCTTTGGTGTGGAGGTGCCCCAGGCCCCCTAGCATGTGTGCGAAGTTTTGGGGTTGTAGCTCACTTATTCTGTAGTGCCATTGACCCCCATGTAAAATTTTGGGAAAAAATTTTTTTAAGTGCCCGAGTCCTAAGAAAATAATTTTTCCAAAAAATATTTAGAGCAGTTTTAGGCCATTTGGAGTATATTGATTTTTTTTTTTTTTTTTTTTTTTTTTTTACACCACTAGTTGCGCTATCATGCCAAAAAATTTTGGGTGAGTTAAGGGGGAAATCCCCTCACTTTTTTAAAACCCCCATTAAAAAGGTGGAAGGAGTTGGAATTTGGAATGTGGAAATGGAAAAATGGAGTTGGAAGGTGGAATGTGGGGTTGGAAAATTTGGGGTTGGAAGGGAATGTGGAGTTGGAATATTTTGGAAGGGGGGGGGAAGTGGAAATTGGGTTAGGGGTTGGGGGTTTTTAGGGTTAGGGTTAGGGGTTTTGGGTTAGGGTTTTTGGGTTAGGGGTTTGGGTTAGGGTTAGGGGTTTGGGTTTTAGGGTTAGGGGTTGGGTTGGGTTTTGGGTTAGGGTTGGGTTAGGGGTTAGGGTTGGGTTAGGGGTTGGGGGTTGGGGGGTTTGGGGGTTTGGGGTTTGGGTTAGGGGTTAGGGTTAGGGTTAGGGTTAGGGTTTGGGTTGGGTTAGGGGTTTGGGTTGGGGTTTGGGAGGGGGAGGGTTAGGGTTAGGGTTAGGGTTAGGGTTAGGGTTTGGGTTAGGGGTTTGGGTTAGGGTTAGGGTTGGGTTAGGGTTAGGGGGGTTAGGGTTTTGGGTTAGGGTTTGGGTTTTTAGGGGTTTTTAGGGTTAGGGTTGGGGTTTGGGATTTTTGGGGTTTGGGTTAGGGTTAGGGTTAGGGTTTTAGGGTTAGGGTTAGGTTTAAAAGCATCTGCCCACTTTCAAAAGTGGTTTTTGGACGTAAAATTTTTAAGCAGAGGGGGCAACCTCATACCGGACCTCCTCGGATACCTTGGGACCCCGGCGCATTGGCGGAAAAAAAATTTCGTCCCCCTGGGGGCGATTTGGGTACTGCAATGCATTTGAAAAATTTGAAGCTCCTAACTCCCCCAAAGCAGAGGGGGAAAAAACAATTCCCAAACAGTGCTGTTGTAGCCCC